>JAKUCM010009623.1:0-15653 GCA_023374145.1 Lepidium sativum | reverse complement strand
TCTCTATTGGTGAACCCGTCGGGAACTAGTTTGGTTGTGTTATGACGTAGAGCTTTATTCCTTGAGCTACCCATGTTTATATGATCCTTCTATAGATGTGATGTCTTTTAGCTAGGTGCAAGGCAAAATAATGTCATTTTGACAATAGAAAGAGTGATATGGCAACTTAGAGTCGTGTCATACGTCGCAACAATATAATTTTTTCTTAATGGCAAGATATGTCTATTGGTGAACACGTCATGAACTAGTTTGGTTGAGTTAAAAAGTAGAGCTTGATCCATAGGGATAGCTATGTTCATATGATCCTTCTACATATATGATGTCTTTTAGTTAGGTGGAATGTAAAGGAATATCATTTTGACATGATAAAGTGTGCTTAGGCAACTTAGAGTCGTGTCATAGGTTGCAACATTATGATTTTGCGTTAATCTCAAAGTCATCTCTATTGGTGAACCCGTCATGAACTACTTTGGTAGAATTATGACATAGAACTTGATTCTTGGAGCTAGCCATATTCATATGATCCTTCTTCACATCTGATGTCTTTTAGCTAGGTGCAAGGCAACATAATGTCATTTTGACAAGAGAAAGAGTTTTAAGGCAGCTTAGAGTCATGTTATAAGTCGCAACATTATCATTTTGCCTTAATCGCAAAGATATGTCCATTGGTGAACTCGCCATGGACTAGTTTGGTTGACTTAAAAAGTAGAGCTCGATCCATAGGGATATCTATGTTCATATGATCCTTCTACATATATGATCTCTTTTAGTTAGGTGGAAGGTAAATGAATATCATTTTGACATGATAAAGTGTGCTTAGGCAACTTAGAGTTGCGTGATAGGTTGCAACATTATGATTTTATGAATCTCATGTTAAACTAAAAGAGTTAAATAGCTGGAGTATAAGACAAGCTTCAGTTGGAGTACTAAACAAGGAACCGAGTAAAAGGAAGGGTCTAACTACAAAGAAGAACTTGGTTAGCATTGTTGGAAAGGAACTAAGTCACATGTGTGGTAACTTGGCTCAGAAAAGTCACATGTGACTCCTTGAAGACCGTTGCCACATATTGGGAAAAGTCTTCCCTTCCCTTTTGTTATGGCAGATTTGGTTTGTACCCATTTCGGGTAAGTTTTGTCTTTAGTGTTTGGACTGTATAAAAGAGTGTAATGTGTATGTATAGGTAGGGTTTTCGTGTGCTCTTACTATATATATGTTGTAAACCACATTTGTAAAGCTTAAGAAATGAGAAGACTCTTCTTCCAACTCTCTCTTTCTCAGCCATACTCTCCTCAATTCTCAATCAGATTCTCTTCTTCTCTAATCACATACTATTGAGAATTTTCACATGGTATCAGAGCATAAGATCTCTTATGACTCATTTAATCCGCTGAAACTCTCTAATTCTCTTATCTAATCTGCTGAAACTTTCTCTCTCTTCTTGAAACTCCATTGTTTGAAAGCTCCATCTTTCTGTCCAAATCTCTCTGTTTCTTTCCTCTGTGTCAAACCTGATGGATAACTTAAAGCTTGTTGGTATTCATGTCACTCTCAAGGGAGTGAACTACTTGTTATGGTCTAGAACCATAAAATCTGTGTTGTGTGGTCGTGGACTTTGGGCTCATGTTGAAGGAGGAGCTCCAAAGAGGATGGCTAGGTCTGTTGAAAAAGAAAAGAAAGGTGAAGCTAGTGGAGTTGTGGCTGTAGAGGATGAGGACGCTAAGTGGTACCAAGATGACCAAGTAGCTCTTGTTATCATGCAAAGCTCTCTTGACCCAGCAATCCATGAAGCTTATTCCTACTGTGAGAGTGCTAAGCAATTATGGGACACTCTCAAGAAGGTTTATGGCAACCTATCAAACCTCAGCCGTGTGTATGAGGTGAAGAAAGCTATCAATGATCTCAGCCAAGAAGATATGGAGTTCACTCAATGGTTTGGGAAGTATAGATCTCTTTGGGCTGAGCTTGACATGCTAAGACCCCCAACGGTGGACCCAACGGTGTTAGGTGAAAGACTTGAGCAAGACAAGGTCTTTGGTCTTATGATGAACCTAAACCCAGCCTATGGTGACCTAGTTAGGCATCTTTTGAGGCAAGACAAGCTGCCAAGCTTGGAGGAAGTGTGTGGATCCATTCAAAGAGAACAAGGTTCAAGAAGTCTTCTTGGTGGTAAGGGGGAGCTTACTATGGCTAACAAAGCTTCATACCGACCAGAGGAGAAGAAGGTGTGGATATGTGACCATTGCAAGAAGAAAGGTCACTCTAAGGACCGCTGTTGGATACTTCATCCCCACCTCAAGCAAAACAGATGGGAAAAGGCAAAAGCGAATCTTGCAACTGAAGGAATGGAGGCTCAAACCATCACAGCAGCCAGCACATCATCTCAAATGGTTGAAGGAAAGGCTATGACTGTAAACCACAATGAATATGTGAAGAAATCAGACCTTGAAGAGCTCATCAAATCCATCAATGCACTCAAAGATTCTGGTATCTCTTATCATGCTTCAAAATTTTCGGATCAAATTGTGGTAGATTCTGGTGCATCTCATAATATGATTAAGAACCCTAGGTTGATTAGCAATTTGAAACCAGCCTTAGGGAATGTGATTATTGCTGATGGTAAAAGAGTTCCTATTAGAGGCATTGGTGATTTAAAATTGTTTGATAAGAGCTCTAAAGCCCTTTACATGCCATCATTTACCTCAAATTTGTTGAGTGTAAGCAAGACTGTTAGTGATCTTAATTGTAGAGCTATATTTGAGCCTAACAAAGTTTGTTTTCAGGATATTAAGAGTGGCAAAGTCCTTGGAGAAGGTGTCACCAAAAATGGATTATATCTCCTTGAAGATGTGGAGAAAGATCCGAATTTATCTTTACCTTTATCTTGCTTATCTAGTTCTTGTAGTAATGATGAGAATGTTTTATGGCATGCTAGACTTGGTCATCCTCATTCACGTGCTTTAGGATTGTTATTGCCTAGTATTTCCTTTAAAAATGATGATTGTGAGGCTTGTATACTTGGTAAACATTGTAGATCGGTGTTTCCCAAGTCCTCAACCGTTTATGAACATTGTTTTGAATTAATTCACTCAGATGTGTGGTCTTCTCCTTGTGAGTCTAGAGAAAACCATAAGTATTTTGTCACCTTTATAGATGAGAAATCCAAGTACACTTGGTTAACTTTGTTACCTTCAAAAGATAGGGTGCTAGAGGCTTTTACCAATTTCCAAACCTATGTGACTAACCATTATAATGCAAAGATTAAAATCATAAGAACAGATAATGGAGGTGAATACACAAGCAACTCATTCAAACAACTTGTAGCCAAACTCGGAATAATGCATCAAACAAGCTGCCCGTACACCCCTCAACAAAATGGTGTAGCTGAAAGGAAGAATAGACACCTTATGGAGGTTGCTAGAGCCATGATGTTCCACACTAATGTCCCAAAACGTTTTTGGAGTGATGCGGTGATGACAGCTTGTTACGTGATTAATCGACTTCCTACCAAAGTGTTAAAGGATGTCTCTCCATTTGAGGTACTAACTCAAACAAAACCATCAATTAATCATTTACGTGTGTTTGGTTGTGTTGGCTTTGTTTTGGTACCAGGAGATCAAAGAAACAAGTTAGAGGCTAAAAGTACTAAAGGAGTGTTTGTTGGATACTCGACAACTCAAAAAGGATATAAGTGTTACATCCCAGAGACGAGGAGGGTGCTTGTATCTCGGGATGTGAAGTTTATAGAGACAAAGGGGTACTATGGCGTAAAGAATTGGTCAGAGTTACAAGGACTATCTGAAAATGCTCAATCAGGTCCCTCAAGTCGTGCCACTTCCTTGCGAAACATTTTGGAGAAGATTGGAGTGGTGGCTGCCAATCCTCCTCAATCCACATCCCATGATGCCACGCCTCAACAACATCACTCATCTGTTGACGGTCGAATCCACCATAGGACTGATGCTGGTCCAAGTATACTTGCCAACAATAACCCGAGTGTTGATAACCATGTGACTATAAACCAATATGAGGAGGACTCAAACAGTGTTCCGATAAATGAGGAGGAGTCAGCACCCTTGGGAGAAAACCATGCAGAGGCAGAATCAAGTGCTAATGAACCACCAAACCAACTTCTAAGGCGTAGCACAAGAGTGAGGAAGAATCCATCCAATTGGGTTAACACACGTGTGTACTATAACAACAAGGCAGTAGCTCATCCAACACAAGTTATGTGCACCTTAGCCCACGTTCCAATAGCTCATCAAGCTTTTACCAGCAAGATTGATCAACACTTCATCCCTAATACCTATGAAGAAGCCAAGGAGCACAAGGTTTGGAGAGATGCTGTGGATAATGAGCATGGAGCAATGGAGAGGAATCACACTTGGGACGAATCTGAACTTCCAAAAGGGAAGAAGGCTGTAACGTCAAGATGGCTTTTCACCATCAAATACAAAAGTAATGGAGAAATTGAACGCCACAAATCAAGACTTGTAGCGAGGGGGTTTACTCAAACCTATGGAGAAGACTACCACGACACATTTGCTCCGGTTGCCAAACTCCATACGGTACGTGTAGTGTTGTCTTTAGCTACTAATCTTGATTGGGAATTGTGGCAGATGGATGTCAAGAATGCATTCCTACAAGGAGAACTGGAGGATGAGGTATACATGCATCCTCCACCGGGATTGGAGCACATTGTGGTACCAGGAAATGTCTTAAGGCTTCGGAAAGCTATCTATGGTCTTAAACAATCTCCTAGAGCTTGGTATCATAAGTTGAGTCAAACCTTACGTGACCATGGATTTAGGAAGTCTGAGGCAGACCACACCCTCTTCACACTACAAGGTAAGGATGGAATTGTTGTTGTCCTTGTGTATGTGGATGATATCATCATCACCGGGAGTGACAAAACGGGTATCAAAGGTATCAAAACACACCTTCATTCTGTTTTTGACATTAAGGATTTGGGCGAAATGAAGTACTTTCTTGGCATTGAAGTGTGCCGATCGAAGGAAGGCCTCTTCTTGTCTCAAAGGAAGTACACATTTGATCTTTTGAATGAGTGTGATGTAGGTACAAGGATTGCAAAGACACCACTTGAGGATGCCTACAAAGCAACGTGCAAGGGGGAGAAAGATGATGAACCATTTGAAGATGTACATCTATACAGGAAAATGGTTGGTAAGTTGATTTATCTTACTATAACTAGACCGGATTTGTGTTTTGCAGTGAACCGAGTAAGTCAACATATGCAAGCACCGAAGAAGTGCCATTGGGAAATGGTGGATCGCATCTTGAGATATCTCAAAGGAACTTCAGAGCAAGGCATATGGATGGGAAGAAATGACAACACAACTCTTGTTGGATACTGTGATGCGGATTGGGCTGGAGATAGGCAAGACCGCAAGTCTACCACCGGATATTGCACGTTCCTTGGAGGCAATTTAGTCACTTGGAAGAGCAAGAAGCAGAAGGTGGTGTCATGCTCAAGTGCCGAGGCTGAATATAGAGCTATGAGGAAGCTCACAGATGAACTTATATGGCTAAAGGCGTTGCTCAAAGATTTGGGGATTGAGACTCAAGAACCAATCACAATGCATTGTGATAATCAAGCTGCCATTCACATTGCCTCTAACTCAGTCTTCCATGAAAGAACAAAGCATATAGAGGTTGATTGCCACAAGGTTCGAGAAAAGGTGGAGCAAGGAGTGATCTTGCCATGTTACACAAGGAGCTCAGATCAATTGGCTGACATTTTCACTAAGGCTGCAAGCTCAAAGGTGTGTGAGTTTGTATATGAGAAGCTTGGACTAATTAATTTGTCCAAGGCGTAACAATGAACCATACTCTTTTTCCCTTAGTTGGTTTTGTCCCAAAAAGGGTTTTCCACTAAGGTTTTTAACGAGGTGGGGAGTTACAACTTTCAAGCTTGTTCCTAATGATCCACATTATGGATTCAAGCTTGAGGGGGAGTGTTAAACTAAAAGAGTTAAATAGCTGGAGTATAAGACAAGCTTCAGTTGGAGTGCTAAACAAGGAACCGAGTAAAAGGAAGGGTCTAACTACAAAGAAGAACTTGGTTAGCATTGTTGGAAAGGAACTAAGTCACATGTGTGGTAACTTGGCTCAGAAAAGTCACATGTGACTCCTTGAAGACCGTTGCCACATATTGGGAAAAGTCTTCCCTTCCCTTTTGTTATGGCAGATTTGGTTTGTACCCATTTCGGGTAAGTTTTGTCTTTAGTGTTTGGACTGTATAAAAGAGTGTAATGTGTATGTATAGGTAGGGTTTTCGTGTGCTCTTACTATATATATGTTGTAAACCACATTTGTAAAGCTTAAGAAATGAGAAGACTCTTCTTCCAACTCTCTCTTTCTCAGCCATACTCTCCTCAATTCTCAATCATATTCTCTTCTTCTCTAATCACATACTATTGAGAATTTTCACATCTCAAAGCCTCTATATTGGTGAACCTGTCATGAACTACTTTGGTAGAGTTATGAAGTAGAGCTTGATTTTTGGAGCTAGCCATGTTCATATGATCCTTCTGTACATGTGATCTATTTTAGCTAGGTGAAACGCAACATTATGTCATTTTGACATGAGAAAGTGTTCTAAGGAAACTTAGAGTCGTGTCATAAGTCACAACATTATACTTTTGCCTAAATTGCAAAGATATGTCTATTAGAGAACTCGTCAAGATCTAGTTTGGTTGAATTATGAAGTAGAGTTTGATCCTTAGCGATAATAATGTTTCCTTCTACACATGTGATCTCTTTTAGCTAGGTGAAAGCAACATAATATCATTTTGACATGATAAAGTGTGCTAATGCAACATAGAGTCATGTCATAGGTCACAACATTATAATTTTGCATTAATCTCAAAGCTATCTCTATTGGTGAACCCGTCGGAAACTAGTTTGGTTGTGTTATGACGTAGAGCTTTATTCCTTGAGCTACCCATGTTTATATGATCCTTCTATAGATGTGATGTCTTTTAGCTAGGTGCAAGGCAAAATAATGTCATTTTGACAATAGAAAGAGTGATATGGCAACTTAGAGTCGTGTCATACGTCGCAACAATATAATTTTGTCTTAATGGCAAGATATGTCTATTGGTGAACACGTCATGAACTAGTTTGGTTGAGTTAAAAAGTAGAGCTTGATCCATAGGGATAGCTATGTTCATATGATCCTTCTACATATATGATGTCTTTTAGTTAGGTGGAATGTAAAGGAATATCATTTTGACATGATAAAGTGTGCTTAGGCAACTTAGAGTCGTGTCATAGGTTGCAACATTATGATTTTGCGTTAATCTCAAAGTCATCTCTATTGGTGAACCCGTCATGAACTACTTTGGTAGAATTATGACGTAGAACTTGATTCTTGGAGCTAGCCATATTCATATGATCCTTCTTCACATCTGATGTCTTTTAGCTAGGTGCAAGGCAACATAATGTCATTTTGACAAGAGAAAGAGTTCTGAGGCAGCTTAGAGTCATGTTATAAGTCGCAACATTATCATTTTGCCTTAATCGCAAAGATATGTCCATTGGTGAACTCGCCATAAACTAGTTTGGTTTAGTTAAAAAGTAGAACTTGATCCATAGGGATAGCTATGTTCATATGATCCTTCTACATGATCTCTTTTAGTTAGGTGGAAGGTAAAGGAATATCATTTTGACATGATAAAGTTTGCTTAGGCAACTTAGAGTTGTGTGATAGGTTGAACCATTATGATTTTATGAATCTCAAAGTCATCTCTATTGGTGAACCCGTCACAAACTACTTTGGTGGAGTTATGAAGTAGAGCTTGATTTTTGGAGTTAGCCATGTTCATATAATCCTTCTACACATCTGATCTATTTTAGCTAGGTGAAAGGCAACATAATGTCATTTTGACATGTGAAAGTGTGCTAAGGCAACTTAGAGTCGTGTCATAAGTCACAACATTATACTTTTGCCTAAATTGCAAAGATATGTCTATTAGAGAACCCGTCAAGATCTAGTTTGGTTTAGTTATGAATTAGAGCTTGATCCTTAGCGATAATAATGTTCATATGATCCTTCTACACATGTGATCTCTTTTAGCTAGGTGAAAGCAACATAATATCATTTTGACATGATAAAGTGTGCTAATGCAACATAGAGTCATGTCATAGGTCACAACATTATCATTTTGTATTAATCTCAAAGCTATCTCTATTGGTGAACCCGTCGTGAACTAGTTTGGTTGTGTTATGACGTAGAGCTTTATTCTTGGAGCTACCCATGTGTATATGATCCTTCTATAGATGTGATGTCTTTTAGCTAGGTGTAAGGCAACATAATGTAATTTTGACAATAGAAAGAGTGCTATGGCAACTTCGGGATTCTTGGTCGACGCTCCAGTAGGTACCACTCCCTTCTCAGGGAACCGGTCGTGTCATAAGTCGCAACAATATAATTTTGTCTTAATGGCAAGATGTGTCTATTGGTGAACACGTCATGAACTAGTTTGGTTGAGTTAAAAAGTAGAGCTTGATTTTTGGAGCTAGCCATGTTCATATAATCCTTCTACACATGTGATCTATTTTAGCTACGTGAAAGTGTGCTAAGGCAACTTAGAGTCGTGTCATAAGTCACAACATTATACTTTTGCCTAAATTGCAAAGATATGTCTATTAGAGAACCCGTCAAGATCTAGTTTGTTTTAGTTATGAATTAGAGCTTGATCCTTAGCGATAATAATGTTCATATGATCCTTCTACACATGTGATCTCTTTTAGCTAGGTGAAAGCAACATAATATCATTTTTACATGATAAAGTGTGCTAATGCAACATAGAGTCATGTAATAGGTCACAACATTATCATTTTGTATTAATCTCAAAGCTATCTCTATTGGTGAACCCGTCATGAACTAGTTTGGTTGTGTTATGACGTAGAGCTTTATTCTTGCAGCTACCCATGTGTATATGATCCTTCTATTGATGTGATGTCTTTTAGCTAGGTGTAAGGCAACATAATGTCATTTTGACAATAGAAAGAGTGCTATGGCAACTTAGAGTCGTGTCATAAGTCGCAACAATATAATTTTGTCTTAATGGCAAGATATGTCTATTGGTGAACACGTCATGAACTAGTTTGGTTGAGTTAAAAAGTAGAGCTTGATCCATAGGGATAGCTATATTCATATGATCCTTCTACATATATGATCTCTTTTAGTTAGGTGTAAGGTAAAAGAATATCATTTTGACATGATAAAGTGTGCTTAGGCAACTTAGAGTCGTGTCATAGGTTGCAACATTATGATTTTGCGTTAATCTCAAAGCCATCTCTATTGGTGAACCCATCATGAATTACTTTGGTAGAATTATGACATAGAACTTGATTCTTGGAGCTACCCATATTCATATGATCCTTCTTCACATGTGATGTCTTTTAGCTAGGTGCAAGATTACATAATGTCATTTTGACAAGAGAAAGAGCTCTAAGGCAGCTTAGAGTCATGTTATAAGTCGCAGCATTATCATTTTGCCTTAATCGCAAAGATATGTCCATTGGTGAACTCGCCATGAACTAGTTTGGTTGAGTTAAAAAGTAGAGCTTGATCCATAGGGATAGCTATATTCATATGATCCTTCTACATATATGATCTCTTTTAGTTAGGTGTAAGGTAAAGGAATATCATTTTTACATGAGAAAGTGTGATTAGGCAACTTAGAGACGTGTCATAGGTTGCAACATTATGATTTTGCGTTAATCTCAAAGCCATCTCTATTGGTGAACCCATCATGAATTACTTTGGAAGAATTATGACATAGAACTTGATTCTTGGAGCTACCCATATTCATATGATCCTTCTTCACATGTGATGTCTTTTACCTAGGTGCAAGGCAACAAAATGTCATTTTGACAAGAGAAAGAGCTCTAAGGCAGCTTAGAGTCATGTTATAAGTCGCAACATTATCATTTTTCCTTAATCGCAAAGATATGTCCATTGGTGAACTCGCCATGGACTAGTTTGGTTGAGTTAAAAAGTAGAGCTCGATCCATAGGGATAGCTATGTTCATATGATCCTCCTACATATATGATCTCTTTTAGTTAGGTGGAAGGTAAATGAATATCATTTTGACATGATAAAGTGTGCTTAGGCAACTTAGAGTTGTGTGATAGGTTGCAACATTATGATTTTATGAATCTCAAAGCCTCTATATTGGTGAACCTGTTATGAACTACTTTGGTAGAATTATGAAGTAGAGCTTGATTTTTGGAGCTAGCCATGTTCATATGATCCTTCTGCACATGTGATCTATTTTAGCTAGGTGAAAGGCAACATAATGTCATTTTGACATGTGAAAGTGTGCTAAGGCAACTTAGAGTCGTGTCATAAGTCACAACATTATAATTTTGCATTAATCTCAAAGCTATCTCTATTGGTGAACCCGTCGGAAACTAGTTTGGTTGTGTTATGACGTAGAGCTTTATTCCTTGAGCTACCCATGTTTATATGATCCTTCTATAGATGTGATGTCTTTTAGCTAGGTGCAAGGCAAAATAATGTCATTTTGACAATAGAAAGAGTGATATGGCAACTTAGAGTCGTGTCATACGTCGCAACAATATAATTTTGTCTTAATGGCAAGATATGTCTATTGGTGAACACGTCATGAACTAGTTTGGTTGAGTTAAAAAGTAGAGCTTGATCCATAGGGATAGCTATGTTCATATGATCCTTCTACATATATGATGTCTTTTAGTTAGGTGGAATGTAAAGGAATATCATTTTGACATGATAAAGTGTGCTTAGGCAACTTAGAGTCGTGTCATAGGTTGCAACATTATGATTTTGCGTTAATCTCAAAGTCATCTCTATTGGTGAACCCGTCATGAACTACTTTGGTAGAATTATGACGTAGAACTTGATTCTTGGAGCTAGCCATATTCATATGATCCTTCTTCACATCTGATGTCTTTTAGCTAGGTGCAAGGCAACATAATGTCATTTTGACAAGAGAAAGAGTTCTGAGGCAGCTTAGAGTCATGTTATAAGTCGCAACATTATCATTTTGCCTTAATCGCAAAGATATGTCCATTGGTGAACTCGCCATAAACTAGTTTGGTTTAGTTAAAAAGTAGAACTTGATCCATAGGGATAGCTATGTTCATATGATCCTTCTACATGATCTCTTTTAGTTAGGTGGAAGGTAAAGGAATATCATTTTGACATGATAAAGTTTGCTTAGGCAACTTAGAGTTGTGTGATAGGTTGAACCATTATGATTTTATGAATCTCAAAGTCATCTCTATTGGTGAACCCGTCACAAACTACTTTGGTGGAGTTATGAAGTAGAGCTTGATTTTTGGAGTTAGCCATGTTCATATAATCCTTCTACACATCTGATCTATTTTAGCTAGGTGAAAGGCAACATAATGTCATTTTGACATGTGAAAGTGTGCTAAGGCAACTTAGAGTCGTGTCATAAGTCACAACATTATACTTTTGCCTAAATTGCAAAGATATGTCTATTAGAGAACCCGTCAAGATCTAGTTTGGTTTAGTTATGAATTAGAGCTTGATCCTTAGTGATAATAATGTTCATATGATCCTTCTACACATGTGATCTCTTTTAGCTAGGTGAAAGCAACATAATATCATTTTGACATGATAAAGTGTGCTAATGCAACATTCTCTCTCTCCATAGGTCACAACATTATCA
Organism: Lepidium sativum; assembly: GCA_023374145.1. Lineage (NCBI taxonomy): Eukaryota > Viridiplantae > Streptophyta > Magnoliopsida > Brassicales > Brassicaceae > Lepidium > Lepidium sativum. The sequence continues at coordinate 3,946 of JAKUCM010009623.1, read as the reverse complement.
TTTTGTATTAATCTCAAAGCTATCTCTATTGGTGAACCCCGTCGTGAACTAGTTTGGTTGTGTTATGACGTAGAGCTTTATTCTTGGAGCTACCCATGTGTATATGATCCTTCTATAGATGTGATGTCTTTTAGCTAGGTGTAAGGCAACATAATGTAATTTTGACAATAGAAAGAGTGCTATGGCAACTTAGGGATTCTTGGTCCACGCTCCAGTAGGTACCCACTCCCTTCTCAGGGAACCGGTCGTGTCATAAGTCGCAACAATATAATTTTGTCTTAATGGCAAGATGTGTCTATTGGTGAACACGTCATGAACTAGTTTGGTTGAGTTAAAAAGTAGAGCTTGATTTTTGGAGCTAGCCATGTTCATATAATCCTTCTACACATGTGATCTATTTTAGCTACGTGAAAGTGTGCTAAGGCAACTTAGAGTCGTGTCATAAGTCACAACATTATACTTTTGCCTAAATTGCAAAGATATGTCTATTAGAGAACCCGTCAAGATCTAGTTTGTTTTAGTTATGAATTAGAGCTTGATCCTTAGCGATAATAATGTTCATATGATCCTTCTACACATGTGATCTCTTTTAGCTAGGTGAAAGCAACATAATATCATTTTTACATGATAAAGTGTGCTAATGCAACATAGAGTCATGTAATAGGTCACAACATTATCATTTTGTATTAATCTCAAAGCTATCTCTATTGGTGAACCCGTCATGAACTAGTTTGGTTGTGTTATGACGTAGAGCTTTATTCTTGCAGCTACCCATGTGTATATGATCCTTCTATTGATGTGATGTCTTTTAGCTAGGTGTAAGGCAACATAATGTCATTTTGACAATAGAAAGAGTGCTATGGCAACTTAGAGTCGTGTCATAAGTCGCAACAATATAATTTTGTCTTAATGGCAAGATATGTCTATTGGTGAACACGTCATGAACTAGTTTGGTTGAGTTAAAAAGTAGAGCTTGATCCATAGGGATAGCTATATTCATATGATCCTTCTACATATATGATCTCTTTTAGTTAGGTGTAAGGTAAAAGAATATCATTTTGACATGATAAACGTGTGCTTAGGCAACTTAGAGTCGTGTCATAGGTTGCAACATTATGATTTTGCGTTAATCTCAAAGCCATCTCTATTGGTGAACCCATCATGAATTACTTTGGTAGAATTATGACATAGAACTTGATTCTTGGAGCTACCCATATTCATATGATCCTTCTTCACATGTGATGTCTTTTAGCTAGGTGCAAGATTACATAATGTCATTTTGACAAGAGAAAGAGCTCTAAGGCAGCTTAGAGTCATGTTATAAGTCGCAGCATTATCATTTTGCCTTAATCGCAAAGATATGTCCATTGGTGAACTCGCCATGAACTAGTTTGGTTGAGTTAAAAAGTAGAGCTTGATCCATAGGGATAGCTATATTCATATGATCCTTCTACATATATGAATCTCTTTTAGTTAGGTGTAAGGTAAAGGAATATCATTTTTACATGAGAAAGTGTGATTAGGCAACTTAGAGACGTGTCATAGGTTGCAACATTATGATTTTGCGTTAATCTCAAAGCCATCTCTATTGGTGAACCCATCATGAATTACTTTGGAAGAATTATGACATAGAACTTGATTCTTGGAGCTACCCATATTCATATGATCCTTCTTCACATGTGATGTCTTTTACCTAGGTGCAAGGCAACAAAATGTCATTTTGACAAGAGAAAGAGCTCTAAGGCAGCTTAGAGTCATGTTATAAGTCGCAACATTATCATTTTTCCTTAATCGCAAAGATATGTCCATTGGTGAACTCGCCATGGACTAGTTTGGTTGAGTTAAAAAGTAGAGCTCGATCCATAGGGATAGCTATGTTCATATGATCCTCCTACATATATGATCTCTTTTAGTTAGGTGGAAGGTAAATGAATATCATTTTGACATGATAAAGTGTGCTTAGGCAACTTAGAGTTGTGTGATAGGTTGCAACATTATGATTTTATGAATCTCAAAGCCTCTATATTGGTGAACCTGTTATGAACTACTTTGGTAGAATTATGAAGTAGAGCTTGATTTTTGGAGCTAGCCATGTTCATATGATCCTTCTGCACATGTGATCTATTTTAGCTAGGTGAAAGGCAACATAATGTCATTTTGACATGTGAAAGTGTGCTAAGGCAACTTAGAGTCGTGTCATAAGTCACAACATTATACTTTTGCCTAAATTGCAAAGATATGTCTATTAGAGAACCCGTCAAGATCTAGTTTGGTTTAGTTATGAATTAGAGCTTGATCCTTAGCGATAATAATGTTCATATGATCCTTCTACACATGTGATCTCTTTTAGCTAGGTGAAAGCAACATAATATCATTTTGACATGATAAAGTGTGCTAATGCAACATAGAGTCATGTCATAGGTCACAACATTATCATTTTGTATTAATCTCAAAGCTATCTCTATTGGTGAACCCGTCGTGAACTAGTTTGGTTGTGTTATGACGTAGAGCTTTATTCTTGGAGCTACCCATGTGTATATGATCCTTCTATAGATGTGATGTCTTTTAGCTAGGTGTAAGGCAACATAATGTCATTTTGACAATAGAAAGAGTGCTATGGCAACTTAGGGATTCTTGGTCGACGCTCCAGTAGGTACCACTCCCTTCTCAGGGAACCGGTCGTGTCATAAGTCGCAACAATATAATTTTGTCTTAATGGCAAGATGTGTCTATTGGTGAACACGTCATGAACTAGTTTGGTTGAGTTAAAAAGTAGAGCTTGATTTTTGGAGCTAGCCATGTTCATATAATCCTTCTACACATGTGATCTATTTTAGCTACGTGAAAGTGTGCTAAGGCAACTTAGAGTCGTGTCATAAGTCACAACATTATACTTTTGCCTAAATTGCAAAGATATGTCTATTAGAGAATCTCTCTCCTAGTTTGTTTTAGTTATGAATTAGAGCTTGATCCTTAGCGATAATAATGTTCATATGATCCTTCTACACATGTGATCTCTTTTAGCTAGGTGAAAGCAACATAATATCATTTTTTACATGATAAAGTGTGCTAATGCAACATAGAGTCATGTAATAGGTCACAACATTATCATTTTGTATTAATCTCAAAGCTATCTCTATTGGTGAACCCGTCATGAACTAGTTTGGTTGTGTTATGACGTAGAGCTTTATTCTTGCAGCTACCCATGTGTATATGATCCTTCTATTGATGTGATGTCTTTTAGCTAGGTGTAAGGCAACATAATGTCATTTTGACAATAGAAAGAGTGCTATGGCAACTTAGAGTCGTGTCATAAGTCGCAACAATATAATTTTGTCTTAATGGCAAGATATGTCTATTGGTGAACACGTCATGAACTAGTTTGGTTGAGTTAAAAAGTAGAGCTTGATCCATAGGGATAGCTATATTCATATGATCCTTCTACATATATGATCTCTTTTAGTTAGGTGTAAGGTAAAAGAATATCATTTTGACATGATAAAGTGTGCTTAGGCAACTTAGAGTCGTGTCATAGGTTGCAACATTATGATTTTGCGTTAATCTCAAAGCCATCTCTATTGGTGAACCCATCATGAATTACTTTGGTAGAATTATGACATAGAACTTGATTCTTGGAGCTACCCATATTCATATGATCCTTCTTCACATGTGATGTCTTTTAGCTAGGTGCAAGATTACATAATGTCATTTTGACAAGAGAAAGAGCTCTAAGGCAGCTTAGAGTCATGTTATAAGTCGCAGCATTATCATTTTGCCTTAATCGCAAAGATATGTCCATTGGTGAACTCGCCATGAACTAGTTTGGTTGAGTTAAAAAGTAGAGCTTGATCCATAGGGATAGCTATATTCATATGATCCTTCTACATATATGATCTCTTTTAGTTAGGTGTAAGGTAAAGGAATATCATTTTTACATGAGAAAGTG
>JAKUCM010009622.1:0-23782 GCA_023374145.1 Lepidium sativum | reverse complement strand
TACCGTAAACATTTCATGAGTAGCTCGGGATCAGTATTTTGATAGTCCATCAATCATGGAGAATTTAACAGTTTTGTAGAAGTAAGTGATCCTCCTCCACCATGCACTTCAAGAGTTAAATAAAATTAGAAGGATCTTGCAACAATGGCAACTGGAAGATTCACCAGAGTGAGTACATGAACACTGTTTGCTACTGAATATGAGTGACCAAAGAAGAATGTTGAATGTCTTGATGTTTGAATTATGCCTCAGATGTATACAAAATTGGTGCTTATCTTAATGGATGTTTTAGATGCTTCTATGCTTTTAAGATTCTAAGATTACTTACAATGGATGAGAAATTGAGTGTTGAATAAAAAATTTAACAGTTGAAAAAAAAAAGGTGGTGTAATGGTCTGATTTTGGAGGACGTGGATTCAACATGTTGAACAAAATTCACTAAGTGAACTTTGCCCGACACATGACGAGCTGTTATTGGTTGGTGTTTTATTAATTTTTAATAATAATAGCGAAGACACATGTCATTTTATGATTCGTTATTAAAATTATATATTTTTTTCACCTCAATCATTTGAGAACAAATATCTTATAAAATATTTATTATAGTTTTATAAAATTTATACCAAAATTCATAATTTTTCATTCTCTATAAACTGAGACTAGTTTCATTCAATTCCGACACAAAAACAAATATCATATTATTATATTATATATATGTTATCACTCTATTTTTTAGAGAAATATGAGACGAATCCATTTAATAATCGTCTTCGTTTTTGACCAGATAATAATGTAGGTGTGTTTTGTTTTAATAAATGTCATTCACTCAACCAGTTTTATTAACTCAACCAGTCTATTAACTCAACCCATGAACCACAAATATAATAAATATAAATATAAAATAGAATTAATGTGGGGCATGGTGTTGGATTTTTTTAAAACAAAACCATTATAGGGAAGAAAAATATATGGGTGTGAAATTTTGAGGTGAAAGAGAGAGAAGATGATTTGGAAGAAATAAGATGATGTGGAGGGTGTTGAAATTTTAAACCAATGTACATGGTTTAATTAAGGCATCAAGTATTTACAAGGATCTTAAATCTGTTATTTTCTGTAGTAATGACAAGAATATTTCTTTACTGGCTGAATCTCAACCCGGGTAGATTCTGATATAAGCCAGTACATGCCATCAGTAGAAACATGCTCCATAAACAAACAAAAAACATATATACAAGGAACCAAGATGAATAGCTTGAGCAAAATTTGCAGTCAGATATGTATAATCCATAGTCCCAAAATTTTATTGAATTGTCATCACCAACAGCTAAGGAACTGGTATAGTTTGTATCAAATTCATCACCCATGCAGATTTCTCTCTAAAACCTAACTTATCAGAACCTTGCTTATTCAATTAATAGTGTTGATTATTTTTAAATATCCAATTTTATTTGTCAGGAATGGAATGCAACTTTAAGTGCCATTGGGAATCATTTTCTTTTGGGGTCAAATATTAACTTTTTATATTGTATTTGTTTATTCAAACTACTGTGTCTGTTCTTTTTAGAATTTTCTTGGCGACATGGAAACTTTAAAATTCCAAAACGATAATAAGGATGAGTTATGATATGAAATCATCAATGATGTAATAAGTTAGAGAATTTATACTCCTCTAAATCATAACAATTTTAAATTTTTTAAAAATCCACTTTTTTTGTCAACCCTAAAAATCTATTTTTTGGTCAACATTGAGCCACAAATAATCGGCCCATTAACCAAATTCTTGCAAATGTAAGTAGGAGACTCAATCCCAGAATATGTAAATATACAGGTTTCTTGTGAACTTACCATCTGTCACTAGACGTCACTTACATTAAAAATCAACTTTTAAAATTTACATTTATGATTTTGTCTTTGTTTGTGCTTTTTGTTGACTGATAAAAAAACTCTAGAACAGTCTCAGTAATGGCGAGGCGGCGATCATTGTTTCATCTTCCACTCCACTCCTATAAATCCCACTCGAATCTGCTTCTGAATCATTCACAACACATTTTCTTTGATAGATTGATTTTGACAATGGTAGAGGAAGCTTGCAGCGTACGTAGGATGAAGTTAGGGAGCCAAGGTCTTGAGGTTTCTGCTCAAGGACTTGGTTGCATGGGTCTTTCCGCTTTCTACGGCGCTCCGGCGCCTGAGAATAACGCCGTCGCTCTCCTTCGTCACGCCATTAACGCCGGCATCACATTCCTTGATACCTCCGATATCTATGGCCCTGAAACAAACGAGCTACTCCTGGGAAAGGTAATAACTTTTGTAACAGCTCCTGGATTTTGATCTTTTATTAGGGTTTTAGCTATGATTAGGGTTTCATACCAATATCACTGAGCTTTTACTTTATGGGCAGGCTTTGAAAGATGGGATGAGAGAAAAGGTGGAATTAGCGACAAAATTTGGGATTGTTGCTTCTGAAAATGGAAAGTTTGGTTTCAGGGGAGATCCAGAGTATGTGAGGTCTGCTTGTGAGGCAAGCTTAAGACGTCTTGGTGTGAACTCCATTGATCTTTATTACCAGCATCGAATTGATACTACTATCCCTATCGAAATCACGGTATGACTTCTTTGTTTGAATCTAATTTAGTTTGTGTTCAATGTTAGTGATACTGAAACAAAGTTAACTAATTTGATGTAATGCTCTGTTTCTTGTGCTAATTATGGTTCGGTTGATTCTATTTTCAAAGATGGGAGAGCTGAATAAGCTTGTGGAAGAAGGTAAAATAAAGTATATTGGTTTGTCTGAAGCTTCAGCTTCAACTATCAGACGAGCACATGCTGTTCACCCGATTACTGCAGTGCAGATCGAATGGTCCTTATGGTCAAGAGACGTGGAGAAAGATATCATTCCTACCTGCAGGTATGAGGAATTAGATTCAACCATAAGTTTCCTCTTCTTTGATATGTTTATTTAACATTTCCTATATTTCTCTAGGGAGCTTGGGATTGGGATTGTTGCTTATAGCCCTCTGGGAAGAGGTTTTTTTGCATCAGGACCAAAGCTTGTTGAGAATCTGGAACAAGATGATTATCGAAAGGCAAGTACATGACTGATTTAGTTCTCTGTTCTGTAAACTGTCATTGTACAACGAAATCATCTGAGTATGTTCTGTTACAGGGTCTACCGAGATTTCAGCAGGAGAATCTAGACCACAACAAGATTCTCTACGAGAAAGTACTAGCTATGGCGACAAGGAAAACCTGCACTCCTGCACAACTAGCTCTGGCTTGGGTTCACCACCAAGGAGATGATGTTTGTCCCATTCCTGGAACTTCTAAGATCCAAAACCTGAACCAAAACATTGGAGCTTTGTCTGTAAAGCTTTCTCCTGAAGAGATGGCTGAGCTTGAAGCCATTGCCAACCCGGATTTCGTGAAGGGAGAACGATATGATAACAACATGATTACTTACAAGGACTCTGAGACTCCACCATTGTCTTCTTGGAAATCATCATAAAATACATGTTTGGTAACTAGTTTGAGAGTTGGCCAAATTATGGTCTTATTGTCCGTAAGGTTTGTGAGTGTGGTTGAATAAGTTTAGGTCTATGAGTCATTTAAGTTTGCAATAAGAAAGAGCCAACGCACTAGAGAGAATAAGTTTTGTAAAAAAATTATAAGGTTCCTAAAAATCACTATGAATCAATGAAAAAAAAAAAAAAACATAACTAGATTGTTTAGCTTGCAAGCAAATGTCACATGAACTATCTAAAAATCTTCTAAATCACCCATTGATGAGTAATAATATGGATCACCCTAAGGACCTTACTGAGAAAAACTCAGCTCTAAAGTGCTCACTTTACCATACTTTAAACTAAATTTAATTTTATTTGATTATGAAAAACAACCATGAAAATAGAAAATAGTTTTACACTATAACTTTTCTGTTTATAATAGAGATGAGATCAAAGGTTGATTATAGAAGTAGAGAAACTAAAAACAGAGAGAGGAAAAGAGAAAGAGTGAGTCGAGTTTGTCCTCTAGGTGCTTGTGCATTGGTTGATGGGATTACAAGGGATGGGGGTGAGCCTTTTGCTTTAACCGGAGGTAGTGGTGACTCAATGACATCAACATCTGTAATAACCTGGTTTGGAGGTAAGGCTGGAGGTAAGGCCACATGATCCACAGCTCTTAAGAGGTCACCTGGTCGAACTGCAGACATGTAAGGTGGAATTTTTTTGAATCCCAAACATCTATTTCCTGCAAAAGATAAACTTAGATATTGATGTTAATCATTTTGTGAGACCTTTTGATGCAAGTTTTGGGCAACTTACTTTTGTATCTTGCTGCTGTGAAAGGGAAATCGGTGATGGTTCCATTTATACCGGCTTTGAAGACATATGAGTTTATCTGAACAGTTGCATCAGAGAAGAAGTCAAATGCTTGAGAGACATACTCATTTCGAAACACTTCCACGTAAACCGGGAGCTGATACTTCTGCAGCTTTTTCACAACATTAGTTTGTCCAGTGAGGAACCCATCATCATTGAGATGAAAGACTGATGATTTCTTAATGACAACAGCGTTTGCGAATAATTTTATGTCATCGATACCATAATCAAGAATATCACTAATGATTTCTTCAATTTTGTAGGCTGTATCATACTTGCTTTGCTTCTTAAACTCAACTAAAACCGAGCTGTCTGTAGACATAATAAGGACCTTTATTGCGATTGTTCCATTGCTGTAACCAGTTTCTGTGAGTGTATCGAAAACCGATTTAATCATGTCGAGCCCTTGCTTTTCTCTAAGGTATGGTACATTCTAGGGGACCAAAAAAAAAACAGTGGCGTGGCCATTAGACGATGTCACAGTACGATTATTAAAATTATAAGACTAAATGGTAAATGAGAACTCACCTCTACACTGATCAAAACAGTGGAGAGAGAAGTAGAGTTCTTTGCCAAGTTTAGAAATTCAGAAAGCAGAATAAGCTTCCCTGAATTTCTCTCTTTAGGATTCCTGAAGATATTGTAATTATTCCTGAAGCGATCTACAATAGTAGCTGCACAACACAATGGGAAAATAGTTAATATAACTCCAAGTCATGTACTCTCTGAAGTGCCCTGTAACATCATCATGTCATGTAAGAGTAGAGACAGAACTATAATAAGTACTTTAGAGGAACAAGAGTTTGCAGACCGCACTAGCACTTTTATGAAGCAAATGGAAAAAATGAAAGGGAAACTTACGAGTCAAGTCCCGGATCTCAGACCATGTGAGACTAAAGCTGTATATTCCAGCAACTGAGCTAATCTCAGGAACAGTTGATGTACGGTTTAAGAGGGGAGTTTGGGCGACCATTGTGCTGTTCTTGAGATCTATCGAACTTAAGCAAAAGGGTATACCGTCGCTAGAAATTTGGACTGAACAATCAATAACATCAGCACCATCTTTGATTGCCTTCTTATATGCCAAGTCTGTACATCCAGGATAGTCTCCACTCGCACCATCTTTTGTTATTACAAGAAAATCCACTGCAGAATGAACCATTTCTAGATGATATAGTCAACTATATGTCTCTATTTTTCTAATAGAAAGAAAGAAATTACGCAAAGTAATGACTCTCATTAATTACCTTGTTTTGTATCGTTTATGCCAATGTGTGACAAGCAGTCTGAGGAAAAATGAAAAGAAAACTTTCTATTTTGAGTATGTCTAGCTAGTCATGTTATAAGACCATGATGGATTCTGGGAAGAGATTTTGCATACCAATGGACACAGATGGAGTCATGGGAAAATCAGAGAGCACACCGTCGACAGAGAAATTACCATTGTCCACAAAAGATAGATATTCAGTTACTGGATCGTAATTGTAGTTATATGCAATATCAATATCATTTGCGAAACCTGATACATATACTTGTAATCCTGCTTTGTGAGCATCTTGAACTAAGGATGTATGAGGAAGCAAGTACTGCTTGTCATCGACTGGCCATATGTAAGACTTGGGAACAAGAATCCCTGAAGCAAATGTCTTGACAAAAGTTAGGTTACTTAAGATAGAACCATACGTTTGCTGTGTTGTTGGCTCGATATCTTCTTTCCCAAGAAACCTTAACACAAAAATGGGACCATTACGCCCAAAACGGCTAGCAATTTTCTCTAAGAATTTCACTTCAGGTGAAGAGATGAAGTTAATGACAACAGTTTTTCGAAACTGATAGCAGAAAACTGCTCATGTTCAGATTGTGCTGTTCGTAGAAGGCATCATTCTGAACATTTAACCAGAATCCTTCTGGTTTCATCATCTGCTTGGCTACATTTTCAACCGTCGAAACTGTGTAATTATTTGCATTGTATATTGATGATCTCGATGCTATTCCTTGAATCACTGAGGTAAAACACATGTGAGAAGTTACAAGAAAAAACAAAATCGTTTATGTAACACTCTACAAAAACACTAACTTAATCAACATAGCTTACAATAAACATCAGTGAGATCTCTCATTGAGAAATCAATGGTGAACCAACCCTCAGTTGGGACTCCATTAAGTGTATAAGTATTGCTGCTATTTGGGTAAAGAGCTGAAATAGTTGAAGCATTGGCCAAATTTAAATCAGGGAAGCAAATCCCAACTTCATCTTTGGTTAGCTGAACATCACACCATAGAACAACACCAGCTAGACTTTTCTGAGTTGCTAGACCGTAAGCAGCAAGACTCGAATCTGGAAAAATTCCAGAAAAGCCACCACGAGCAATCACAAGTGGAGCATCACCTGGTAATAAAAAGTTCTTTTAATACAAGAGACAAAAATATCTCAGTGACTAAAGTCCCCCAAACCAAATTTCCAGAATAAGGAAGTCAAGGTGAACATATTATCCCAACTTCTTCTAAACATCTAGATAAAGTAAGAACTTAAGTTCTCTTGCTTGGACCTATTTCCATGGAAGTCATGCTCAAAGAAGAGAGAGAAAAGGAAAGAGCAACTCTCACCATTAAGTGTTTGCCATAGACTTGTAGATCTTTGAGCATCGATTTGAGCAGCAACCAGTTGAAACAGAACAACACCACAGAGTAAAAGCCCTCGCATTGTCGGATTGATTTGCTGAAAATTCATATGTAACTCCACCAGCTTCTTGTTATATCTGTCCATAAAGTTAAAAATCAAATGGACTTATTAGTTGACTCAAAGAAAAAAATTGCACAGATAGTCAAGCGTGTCAATCAAATGTCTTTATTACCTGGTTCATAGTGGACCAATTCAGAGAGAATCAAGAGCTTTGTTTTTAATCAAATGGCTTTATTAGTTGACTAATCAAAGGTTTTTTTCCATTTTTCTCAACTCTGACAAAATAATCTTTGGTCTTCAGTTTTTTTATTGTTACTGTATCTAAAAACCTTTGTTGATATCATCGAAATGACTATTTCCAGGGAATTTTCCTGCAAAAATGAAGTAACTCAAGGAAAATAATCTTCAGTGGTGTCTTATCTGTTCTTTTGTTATCTGTTTTATGGGAATAATTTTGTTATCTGTACACACATACCTTTCTATATCTTATCTGTTTAACCTGTTCAATTGGAAACCATGGAAAAGTAAAGAGAGAAAGTGAGAGCGATTTCCACCATTAATATCACTCTGGGGAAAATTCTATAACTAGTTAGCTTTTCCAGTGTTAGGAATATGGTCGATAAGTTAAATAGATGAAGCTAAACAGATTTAGGAGTCTATGGTATAGCTTTCCCAACAAGTCCCTCTCATGAGACATAAAATTTACTTTATTCGTAGACTGCCAAAAATCGTAGACTCCCAAGTCTTTGCATCAGTCAACATTATTTTTTTGGTCCTACACAGTCTTCATCATTTGCACTTGCTATTTATCTCTCTCTCTCTCTCTCTCTCTGTGTTTCCTCGGACCACAAGACACACGATCATAGATCTCAAACGAATCATGTGTGATCCCCCCAGTTTTTGTTTGATCTTGCTCTTCCTCTTCTCTCTAATCAACTATATTCCTTGCACCTCAAGTAAAGACGGGCTTGCTTGGTGTGAGCCTATTCAGTTTCAGTGTGGCAACGTCACGGTAGGTTTCCCCTTCTGGGGAGGGGAACGTCCTGAAACTTGCGGTTATAAGTCGCTGGAGCTTCGCTGCGACGACAAAAATGTCACCTCTTTGTACATCTCAAACGATGAGTACAATGTTTTCAATATAAATCATACATCTAATACTCTTAGACTTGTCAGAGCTGACCGTTTAGGTTCTTTTTGCTCAGCTAAATTTAGTTCTGAAATCTTACCTCCTGGGATCTCTGAAATTTTGCCAACCTACAAGAAACTCGCCATTTTTCATCACTGCGACACTAAATTTCATTACGTTTCAAGTTATACATGTCCTGGGAGAGGTGTTATATCAGCACATAATAATCCTATTTATCCAACATACTGCCACAAAAATTTTACAGTTACCGTTCCTGCAAGTTTCTTTCCAGAAGAGAACGAGTTGAATATGACTCATTTGGAAAGTGTTCTAAGAAAAGGATTTGAGGTGATCGTGAACACTAAAGAGATAACATGTGAAGAATGTTCATCCTCAAGTAAGTTTCACTAAGTACTGTTACATTTTCTTCTTCTTAATTGTGTTTCTTCTCTTTCAATAACACCAGTTAGTACCAATAGTGAATGGTATTAATCTGACTGTAACACAATGATCAGTCTTCCTATGTCCCTGACATAGTCTTTGTCCTATACTCGTTGCTTTTTGTGATCCCATCTTGTGTTTTATCAGCTTCTGAGCACTATGAACGTTGTAGTAGACCATTTCACTGCGGGAGTCAGGGCGGTCTTCTCTACCCTTTTTGGGTACGTGGGAGGGAAGACTGCGGCCACCCTGGCTTCCAGCTCGATTGTAGCAAAGCATTAGCAGTGCTCAACCTTACCTCCGTGAAGTACACAATCTTAGAGGCGAATTATGATACTCGTATCATAAAACTTGCCAGATTGGATTGTTGTCCTACATTCTCACGAGATAAGCCATTCGCTGAAAGCTTCCATTCATTCCCTGAAAACGTTCTTCCACTGGCTCCTCACACTGAGACGCTTACAATTTATTACGGCTGTCAAACTCAAAATATGTCATCATTCACTAACGTCACCATTGGAGAGCTTCATTGTGGGGGTGACAAAAATGCTATGAAAAACTATGTGATCAGAAACCTCTCGTCTCTTTTATATGATAACTTTAAGTATATTTGTGGAAGAAATGACAGTATACTTGCGTCTAGCACAGCGTTGAACACACTGGGTTCAGATCATCTAACGAAGACTCTTGAACAAGGTTTCGAAGTTGAACTTAGTCAAGACTGCTCAGAGTGCTTAAAATCTAAGGGTGCTTGTGGATACAATCAGACTTCGAAAAGATTCGTCTGCTATTGTAACGATGGAGCCTATGACAATAATTGTGGCTCTCCAAAGAGAAGTCATGGTAAACATTTTATAACTTAAATTTGTTCTCTTTTTTCCCATTTCGAGATTAATTTTGGTTTCTGACAAAATTTCACTTGTTCAATGGTTGTATAGGTACTTGGATCAAACCCATTCGTGTATGTAAGTTTTTCTGGCCAGAAAATTTTCATGGTGTTTTTGTTTCCAAAAGTAAATGAAAAAGGAAAAAATTATTAACTTAACATTTTCTCTGATTTTTTTAGTTTCTGGTTCAGTAGCAGGAGTTGTTCTGTTCTTGCTCTTATTAACATTGTTTCTCCGTTTCCTTCGGATGAGAAAAAGACGACTGAAATATCAGAACATTAAGGCTCTTATTCCACTAGAACATTATTCTTATGCACAAGTAAAGAGAATTACAAAGTCATTTGCTGAAGTTGTTGGGAGAGGCGGATTTGGAATTGTTTATCGAGGAACACTTAGTGATGGCCGTATGGTTGCCGTGAAAGTCTTGAAAGGCTCAAAAGATAATGGTGAAGACTTCATCAATGAGGTTGGGAGCATGAGCAGAACTTCTCATCTCAACATTGTTTCTTTACTTGGTTTCTGCTCCGAAGGTTCCAAAAGGGCAATTATATATGAGTTTTTGGGAAATGGGTCACTCGATAAATTCATTTCAGGCAAAACATCGGTAAATTTGGATTGGATGGCACTATATAGAATTGCAATAGGAGTTGCTCGTGGTCTAGAATACTTGCACCATGGCTGCAAAACAAGGATTGTACATTTTGACATTAAACCACAAAATGTACTCTTAGATGAAAATTTCTGCCCCAAAGTTTCGGACTTTGGCCTCTCTAAGCTATGTGAGAAGAAAGAAAGCAACCTGTCATTGTTGGACACAAGAGGAACAGTAGGTTACATTGCACCAGAGATGATCTCCAGAGTTTATGGGAATGTGTCGCACAAATCAGATGTGTATAGCTACGGAATGTTGGTTCTTGATATGATTGGTGCAAGGAACAAAGAAAAAGCTAATCAAGCTTCTACTTCTAACTCTAACACAAGTTCCATATACTTTCCTGAATGGCTGTATAGGGATCTTGAATTAGGTAGCTCCGGAAGGCATATTGAGAATGAAATCGACAGCAAAGATGATGAGCTCGTAAAGAAGATGACACTGGTGGGTTTGTGGTGTATTCAGCCTTCCCCATCAGATCGCCCGGCGATGAATAGAGTTGTAGAGATGATGGAAGGAAGTTTGGATGCTCTTGAAGTTCCTCCTAAGCCTGTGTTTCAAATTCCCGGAGTGCTACAAGAATCTTCAATATATTCCCGGGAGACCTCCAGTTACACTGTGGGATGATCCTGTTATTTCATAATTGTAAAAGAGATAAAGAAACTATTTTATTAGATTCAAACGATGGCTATATAGCCTTACTGATGAGATATGTACGTAAATACAAACAAAGATTACTAATGAGATGTGCATGTAAATACTCTGTTTCTTGTGCTGATTATGGTTTGCTTGAATAAAAGATGGGAGAGCTGAAGAAGCTGTATCTAACAGTATATTGGTTTGTCTGACGCTTCAGCTTCAACTGTCAGAAGAGCACATGCTGTTCACCCGATTACCGCTGTGTAATTAGAATGGTCCTTATGGTTAAGAGAGGTGGAAAAAGATATCATTCCTACCTGCAGGTATGTGGAAACAGAATCAGTAATAACTTTCCTCTTCGTGTACATGTCTTATTCACGTTTTCTTTATATTTAGGAAGCTTGGGATTGGAATTGTTACTTATAGCCCTCAAGGAAGAGGCTTTTTAGCATCAGGACCAAAGGTTGTTGAGAATCTGGAGGAAGGTGATTATCGAAAGGCAAGTACATAATTGATTCAGTTCTCAGTTCTGTAAACTGTTATTGTACATCAAACTCTGTAGAAAACATGTTAACAAAATCATCTGAGTATGTTCTGTTACAGGGTCTACCAAGATTCCAGCAGGAGAATCTAGACCACAACAAGATTCTATACGATAAAGTACTAGCTATGGCGACAAGGAAAACCTGCACTCCTGCACAACTAGCTCTAGCATGGGTTCACCACCAAGGAGATGATGTTTGTCCTATTCCTGGCACTTCTAAGATCCGAAACCTGAACCAAAACATTGGAGATTTGTCTGTAAAGCTCTCTCCTGAAGAGATGGCTGAGCTTGAAGCCATTGCCAATCCAGATTTCGTGAATGGAGAATGTTATGACAACAATATGATTACTTACAAAGACTCTGAGACTCCACCATTATCTTCTTGGAAACCAGCATAAAACACATGTTTGCTAACTGAAGACATTAGTTTGTGTGTCGATGATTGTGTCGTTGAAATAAGAATCATTTGACTCAGTCCTTAATCAAAGTAGTAGTCTGTTAAGTTTACCTTGAAGATAGGAGTCAGAGTAGTTTGTGGAGAAGGTTTAGGAATCTGTTAGTTTGAGTTGTAAGTGGTTTTGATCTATTTAAGAGATCGTAAGAAAGTGAATAAAGTAAGTTTTCAGAAAATTCTATTACAGCAACGCTTCTCTGTTTATCAAGTGGTATCAGAGCAAAATTCTGGAAACATGAGTGAAAAGAACGGTTTAAGTATTCCAAAATTTGATGGAGACTATGAGCATTGGGCAATGCTCATGGAAAATCTACTAAGGTCAAAAGAATGGTGGGAGCTTATTGAGACTGGTATTGTGCTGCCGGAAAGAAATGTGATATTAACAGGACCACAAAGGAACGAACTTGCAGAAAGCAAGCTCAAGGATCTCAAAGCAAAGAATTATCTCTTTGCCTCCATTGACAAGGTAATTCTGAAAACTATCTCAAAGAAGGACACGGCCAAAGACATTTGGGAGTCTATGAAGATAAAGTTTCAAGGAAACAAAAAGGTGCAGAGCGCACAACTGCAACGTTTCAGAAGAGAATTCGAAATTCTAGAGATGAAGGATGAAGACACAATCACATAATACTTCTCTAGAATCATGGTGGTGGCGAATGATATGAGGAATCTGGGAGAAGATATGCCGGATTCAAAGGTTGTCGAGAAAATCCTGAGAACTTTGGTTGAAAAGTTCACCTATGTGGTGTGTGCCATAGAAGAATCCAACGACATTACAGGACTCTCGGTTGATGAGCTACAAAGCTCACTGTTAGTTCACGAGCAGAAACTAACAAGACACAGTGATGACGCACACGCACTAAAGGTAGAAGGAAGATGGAATTCGTCTCTCGGAAAAGGTCGTGGAGGAAACGGCAGCAGAGGTAGAGGCAGAGGTGGCTATCAAGGTCGTGGAAGAGGCAATGTTAACAAGGAAACAATAGAATGTTTCAAATGTCGGAAAATGGGACATTTCAAGAACGAGTGTCCAGAATGGGAAAGAGAGAATGCACACTATGTCGAGACAGAAGAAGTGCTTCTCATGGCTCACATTGATGATGAACAGGAAGAACAGAAGCAGGTATGGTTCTTAGATTCCGGGTGTTCAAATCATATGTGCGGCACCAAAGAGTGGTTCGTAGATTTCGATCCAACATACAAGCAGAACGTAAAACTTGGAGACGATCAAAAAATGAGAGTAGAAGGCAAAGGAAATCTACGACTCATGATCAATGAGACGATCCAAGTTATCACTGCAGTATACTATGTCCCAGAACTCAAAAATAACCTACTAAGTATAGGACAGCTGCAGCAAAAGGGGTTGAGAATTATCATTGAAGAGAATGTGTGCGAAATCTGGCACAAGAAACAAAAGAGATTGCTGATGATCTCAACCATGACAAAGAACAGGATGTTTGTCGTGTTGGCTACAATAAAAGACAAAGAAGGAATTGAAGGAAAGTGCCTGCAAGTGTCTTCAGAAATTAACGACACTCTTTGGCATAGAAGATTTGGCCATCTAAGTCAAGGAGGAATGCAAACTTTGTCAGAAAAACAGATGGTAATCGGGCTGCCAAAGGTATCAAAAAGGGAGGAAGCAGAGCTCTGTGACATATGCATGAAGGGAAAGCAAATAAGAGAAAAGATTCCAAAGAAGAGCTCTTGGAGAGCAAGCCGTGGACTAGAATTAGTTCACACAGACATTTGCGGTCCAATAGCGCCTACATCGGAGAGTGGAAAAAGGTATATCATAAACTTCATAGATGACTTCAGCAGAAAATGTTGGACTTACCTTTTGTCGGAGAAGTCAGAGGCGTTAAGATACTTTAAAGAATTCAAAGCAGCTGCAGAAAGAGAACTCGGAGCAAAACTGGCATGTCTGAGGTCAGACAGAGGTGGAGAATTCAACTCCACGGCATTTCAAGATTACTGCAAGGAGGAGGGGATCAAACGACAGCTCACAGCCGCGTATACTCCTCAACAGAATGGCATTGCGGAGAGAAAAAATAGAAGCGTGATGAACATGACCAGATGCATGCTACTCGATATGTCTGTTCCTCGGAGATTCTGGCCTGAAGCTGTGCAGTATGCGGTACATGTGCTCAACAGAAGCCCCTCCAAGATACTCGGAGATATAACTCCAGAAGAGATGTGGAGTCAACACAAGCCATCAGTGGAACACCTGCGAGTGTTCGGATGTGTAGCCTATGCACTTGTCCCTTACGAAAAAAGAATAAAGTTAGACGAGAAGAGCATGAGATGTGTGCTATTTGGCGTCAGCAAGGAATCAAAGGCCTATAGGTTATACAATCCCGAGACTAAGAAGGTAATCGTGAGCAAAGATGTGAAATTTGATGAAAATCAAAGGTGGAATTGGGAGGAAAAGCAACAAGACTTAGCATTTCAGTGGGAGGAAAGTGATGAAGATGATGAAGAAAGAAACAGAGACGATGTGGAAGTAGTGGAAGAAAATAATGACAGAGAAGAACCAGTGAGAGAAACACAGGAGGTGACTGCGTCAAACGCATTGAGAACAAGAGAAAGGAATAGGCAGCCACCAATTTGGATGAAAGATTACATCACAGGAGGTACTAGCTTATTCATTGTTGATGAAGAGGATGTATTTGCTTTGTTCACATCCGCAGAAGATCCAGAAAGTTCTGATGAGGCTGTGGTGCATGAGAAATGGAAAACAGCCATGGAGATGGAGATACAATCCATTGTTGATAACAACACTTGGGAAGCAGTGGAAGTGCCGAAAGGAGTCAAGGTAATAGGAGTCAAGTGGGTGTACAAAACAAAATACAATGAGAAAGGCGAAGTGGATAAGTTCAAGGCGAGACTTGTGGCCAAAGGATATCATCAAAGACAAGGAGTGGACTTTGAGGAAGTGTTCGCACCAGTGGCAAGGTGGGACACAATCAGAATCCTCATCGCAAAAGCTGCTCAAAAGGGATGGAAAGTGATGCAGCTGGACGTTAAAAGTGCGTTTCTTCACGGGGAGATAAGTGAAGATGTGTATGTCGAACAGCCGAGAGGATTCGAAATAGAAGGAGAGGAAGAGAAAGTGTACAAACTCAAAAAGGCTCTATATGGATTAAGACAAGCTCCTAGAGCATGGTATAGCAAAATCGAAAGCTACTTTATGAGGGAAGGATTTGAGAAGTGTCACTGCGAACATACTCTGTTTGTGAAGAAAAAGGAGGATGAAATACTGATTGTGAGTGTGTATGTTGACGATCTCATATACACAGGTAATTATGGACCTTTACTTAATGGATTTAAGGAATCAATGATGAAGGAATTCTCTATGACTGATCTTGGATTGATGAAGTATTTCCTGGGAGTTGAGATAATACAGGAGAAGAATAGTATCTTCATTAAGCAACAGAAATACGCAGAAGAAGTCCTGAGGAAGTTCGGAATGGAGAAGAGCAATGCCGTGAGGAATCCAATCGTTCCAGGACACAAATTGTCAAAGAAAGGCAGTGGAGAAGACGTAGATTCAACGGCATTCAAGCAATTAGTTGGAAGTTTGAGATACTTGACTGCCACTAGACCCGACATAATCTACTCTGTGAATCTAGTGAGTAGGTACATGGAGCAACCTAAGGAGCAGCATTTGCTGGCAGCAAAGCGAATTCTGAGGTACATTCAAGGTACTGTCACGTTTGGTATTAAGTATAAATACAAAGGAGAAGAAAATCTGGTGGGGTTTGTAGACAGCGACTACGCAGGAGACTTGGACGATAGGAAGAGCACGTCTGGGTACGTCTTTATGCTCAGTGGTGGTGCAGTCTCGTGGGCATCAAAGAAACAAGCAATAGTCACACTATCAACAACAGAAGCTGAGTTTGTAGCAGCTGCATATGGTGCGTGCCAAGCAGTGTGGCAGAGAAGCATACTGGAAGAAATTGGAGAAGGAAAAAGGGAAGGAACAGAGCTCTACTGTGACAACAGCTCAACTATCAAGTTGTCAAAAAACCCGGTTATGCATGGAAGAAGTAAGCATATTCATGTCAGGTACCATTTCTTGCGCGATCTTGTGAATGAAGGAACAATCAACATCAAGTTTTGTCCTACTCAAGATCAGTTAGCCGATTGTATGACAAAAGCACTCAAGTTGGATGTATTTGAAGAATTCAGAAGGAGGCTCGGAGTCTGTGAGAAAGAAAGTTAAACTAAAGGAGATATCCAGTTTAAGGGAGGGATTGAAGACATTAGTTTGTGTGTCGTTGATTGTGTCGTTGAAATAAGAATCATTTGACTCAGTCCTTAATCAAAGTAGTAGTGTGTTAAGTTTACCTTGAAGATAGGAGTCAGAGTAGTTTGTGGAGAAGGTTTAGGAATCTGTTAGTTTGAGTTGTAAGTGGTTTTGATCTATTTAAGAGATCGTAAGAAAGTGAATAAAGTAAGTTTTCAGAAAATTCTATTACAGCAACGCTTCTCTGTTTATCACTAACTAGTTTGAGAGTTGGTCAAATCCTAGTCTTACTGTCCGTAAGGTTTGTGTGTGGATGAACAAGTTTAAGTCTATGAGTCTTTTAAGTTTGCAATAAGAAAGACCCAATGCATTAGAGAGAATAAGTTTGTAAACAAAGTGATAAGGTCCCTAAATTAAAAACTAATTGGAAAAAACATAAATAGTGTGTGTAGCTCGTAAGAAAAGGTCACATGAATTATCTAAAGATCTTCTAAATCGCCTATTGATGAGTAAGATAGAAAGTCAAAACCTCTTCCTCCTCTGAAAGCACCTCTTCGACCTCTTGCTCTTAGACATTTTCCTCTTGTTCATCTGTTCGAGCCCCGTCCATTAAAAGACCTCAAATCCTTATCTCCCCTCCAATCAGCAAAATCAGTATCCTGAAAAACATTACTAGACTCTTCCTCAGATTTGCCATAATCCGAATTGTTCTTTGCAAAACGTGCTGATGCTGCTTGAACATTCGGAATAGGCAAGGAATGTGGAGAAGGAGACATCGTACCAGGACATCCAATAGCTGGAATGCAAACATCATTATAGTGACGTTCTTTTTCCAGAATTTGAGAGTAGACATTATCAAGCTTCAGTTCAATTTGTCTACTCAAGATATTAGACCTTGTGGTACCAAAACGTGAACTATCAAGGCCCATAAGGAATTGGTGAACACGAAGCTTTTCTCTGTTCTCTTCATATTCTAACATGGATTCACAATTTGAATATCTACAACAACAAGAGAAACCCTTCTCAAAATCTGCCAATTCAGCCCACATACCCTTCAATTTACGAAAGTAAATCTCCACAGAATCATTCCATTCTGTTTACAAGAAGTTGTATCTTGATACAAGTTTATGGATGTAATAGATGAAAGCCACGTGGAAAGTTAGGATCTTTTAGTAGAATTAGTAAAGCGTTAAAACAGAGTTGTAACGATTTGGTAATTCATTCATTCATATTTTAATGAAATGTTCATCGTCTTCTTCTTTTTTCTTGTTTGAGATTCTTGATGCTAGATTCTGAGTTCCTTCGTCGGGTAGGAGTTCAATTTGGTAAGAGGAGTTGTTGTTTCTCGGAATATTAGCTTATGTTCTATCGTTTACTTGAGTTGCTGATTAGATTGTATCAAAGGTATCGGAGCTATTCTTTCCTCGGATCATGCCGGAGACGAGACTTCAATATTAAGTGAAAGATTTGATGGTGAAGGAATTAGAAAGCCAATTTGCCGATCGATTCCAAGATATCGAAGGTTCTCTCGCCACGTTGTCTTCGGAAATTTCCAGAAGCAACAATGAAATGTTCGAAGCTATTCGATTACTATCGAATCAGCGCATGCACAGCTCACTGAGTGACAATTCGTCATGCTTGAATCAGCAGAATCATCGCTCGGCGTCATCTCTAAACAACTCCGGTGTTACAAGATTGGCGACGCTGGAGTTTCCGCATTTTAATGGCGATTGTATCAAAGACTGGTTGTTCAAAGTGGAGAAGTTTTATGAGCTTGATCATACCTCACCAGAGATGAAGGTAAATCTCGTTGCTATTCATTTAGATGGTGACGCGGCGATATGGCATCAATCCTTACTTCATTCGGCGATAAACGATGAAGATATTAAAGATTGGGGGCGTTATCGTAGGTTGATTAGAGAAAGATTTGAGGAAGTTTACGATGATCCTCATGCGGAATTAAAGAAGTTAGTAGAAACTACTTGTATTTTGGATTATCATACGAAATTTGAGCAAATTCGTATGAGAGTGTCGTTATCAGAAGATGTGTTGGTTAGCAACTATTTGGCTGGGCTTAGGCTGGATACTCAGATGTCAATCCGAATGTTTCAACCTACCACAGTTCGACAATGTTTCATGTTGGGAAGATACTATGAAACAGCTCATCCTCACGCATCTACTATTCAGGGAGGATCCTCTAAATCTGCTTTCAGAATCTGTCTTTTACCGATGATTTTTTTGTCATTCCTCTGAGTGGCTGTGATATGGTACTTGGGGTACAATGGCTGCAAGATTTGGGCAAAACCACTTGGGATTTTAAGACTTTAGAAATGCAATTTACTTGGTAGAATGGGAAGGTGGTGTTGCCGGGCATCAAGCCAGAATCGGTGAGAGTTGTTATGGCAGCAAAGATAAATAAGATTCCAGAGGAAAGCATTCAACTTTCCATGATCTGTGCGTGCTTTGATGACACGACAAACAATTGTCTACAGTTTGAATGCAGTGACTGCAACGCAGGATGAGGAATCGCAGGGCAGAGTGGAACAGCTGTTAGCAGAATTTCCCGATGTATTTGAAGAACCGCAAGGCTTACCACCATTCAGGCCTAAACATGATCACCAAATTCCACTCTTGGAAGGTTCAAATCATGTAAACTAGAGGCCTTACAGATATGCGCTTTACCAGAAGAACGAAATAGATAAGATGGTACAGGAGATGTTGGATAGTGGTACGATCCAAACGAGTTCTAGTTCGTATGCTGCACCAGTGGTCTTGGTAAAAAAAGGATGGAACGTGGAGACTTTGCGTGGACTATAGGGGTTTAAATGCTTTGACAGTCAAGAACCATTTCCCCATTCCTTTAATAGAGGACTTAATGGATGAATTAGGCGTTCAGTTATATACTCAAAGATAGACTTACGAGCACGTTATCATCAAGTGAGAATGTCTCCTCACGACACTCACAAGACTGCCTTCAAGACTCACAATGACCATTATGAGTATCTTGTTATTCCCTTTGGATTAACAAATGCTCCGTCCACCTTTCAGGGTCTCATGAATTCTGTTTTCAGGGAATTCCTTCGTAAATTTGTGCTTATCTTCTTTGACGATATACTTATTTACAGTACGTCTTTGGATTTACATTTGCAGCATTTGAGGAGTGTGCTAGGCGTCATGAGGCAGAACAAGTTGTTTGCTAAGCGCCGTAAATGCTCTTTTGCCACGTTTAAGGTCGAGTACCTTGGGCATTACATACAAGCAGAAGGCATTTCAACAGACCCGAACAAGATTAAAGCTATAAGTTCTTGGCCCATTCCAAAGAATCTGAAACAATTTCGGGGTTTTTGGGGTTAGCAGGTTATTATCGAAGGTTTGTCAAGCATTTTGGTACAATAGCCAGCCCTCTCACTGCATTGACAAAGAACGATTGTTTTTTGTGGAATGAGGAAGCTCAATTGGCTTTTGAAAAACTAAAGGAAACACTCTGCACCGCTCCTGTATTAGCTCTTCCATTGTTTGACCAATAGTTTGTTGTGGAAACAGACGCGTGTAGTAAAGACATTGGTGCGGTTCTAATGCAAAATGGGCATCCGCTTGCGTACATCAGCCGTCATCTCAAAGGGAAACATCTCACCTTATCCATCTATGAAAAGGAGCTATTAGATGTGGTATTTGCGGTTCAAAAGTGGCGTCATTACCTCCTTAACAGCCACTTCATTATTAAAACAGAACAACGTAGCCTTAAATACTTAATAGAACAAAGACTAAATACGCTTATTCGACAGCAGTGGCTTCCTAAGTTGCTTGAATTCAGTTATGAGATCCAGTACAGAGAAGGGAAAGCCAATTTGGTGGTTGATGCTCTTTCCCGCGTAGGGAACTCTGAAATTTTACACATGGCTCTAACCTTTGTTGAGTGTGACTTGTTACAAAGAATCAAGGATGCTTATGATCATGATGTTAGCTTGCAGAGTTTGATTCAAGAACTGGGAACAAGGCCACAGTCGCATCCTCTGTTTTCATGGTCTGAAGGTATATTGCGCAGGAGAAGCAAGATTGTTATCCCTAATGATTCAGCCATCAAAACTTTGATACTTGAATGGTTACATGGGTCAGCATTAGCTGGTCACTCGGGGCAAGATGTTACTCAACAGAGAATTAAAGGGATTTTTTATTGGAAATGTATGAATAAAGAGATACAGGCTTACGTACGGGGCTGTGAAGTTTGTCAGAGATGTAAAAATGATAACTCGGCTTATCCTGGTCTCATTCAACCGTTGCCAATTCCTGCAACCTTATGGACGAACATATCCATGGACTTCATAGATGGGCTGCCACTTTCGTTTGGAAAATTAGTAATTTTTGTGATTGTTGATCGTTTGAGCAAGGCATCCCACTTCGTGGCCTTAGCCCACCCTTATACAGCCTTCACAGTTGCTCAAGCATTCTTGGATAACGTTTTCAAGCTCCACGGATTACCCTCTTCTATTGTAAGTGATAGAGATATCGTGTTCTTAAGTGATTTCTGGAAAGAATTGTTCTCATTGCAAGGTGTGGCGTTGAACTATTCTTCTCCGTATCACCCGCAAAGTGATGGATAGACCGAGGTGGTCAACCGCTGCTTAGAATCCTATTTACGTTGCATGAGCAGTGAAAAACTTTCGGAATGGAGTAAATGGTTGTCACTTGCAGAGTATTGGTACAACACCAGTTTTCATACGTCCACCAGGGTCACTCCTTATGAGGCAGTTTATGGACAGCAACCTCCAATACATTTGCCTTATTTACCCGATGAATCCAAGGTGGAAGTGGTTGCTAAGAGTTTAGAGGAACAAGAGAGCATGCTCCTATTGTTGAAATTTCATCTTTGGCGTTCTCAGCACCGAATGCAGCAAATGGCAAACCAACATCGCAGTGATAGAGAATTAGAGGTGGGCGATTATGTTTTCGTTAAGCTTCAACCTTACCGACAAAATTCTATGGTGGTTAGGCGGAATCAGAAGCTGTATCTGAAATACTTTGGTCCTTATAAAGTCATTGATAGAGTGGGAAAGGTGGCTTATCGTTTGGAGTTACCACTAACGTCTCTTGTTCATCCTGTTTTTCACATTTCACAGCTGAAACTTAGAGTTGGGCCAACTGTCGTTTCTACTCAGTTGCCTAATTATATTTCCGATGTGTTGCTTAAAGAACCTGAACGAATACTAGATCGTAAGATGGTAAGAAGGCAAGGACGAGCATCAACGAAAGTACTTGTTAAGTGGAAAAACAGGTCTGAAGAGGAAGCTTCATGGGAGTTTTTCTATGATTTGCAGAAGCAATTTCCTGACTTTTTAGCTTAAACTTGTGGTCAAGTTTCTGTTAATCGGGGAGATTTGATACAAGCTTATGGATGTAATAGATGAAAGCCACGTGGAGGGCTAGGATCTTTTAGTAGAATTAGTAAAGCGTTAAAACAGAGTTGTAACGATTTGGTAATTCATTCATTCAGATTTTAATGAAATGTTCATCGTCTTCTTCCTCTTTCTTGTTTGAGATTCTTGACGCTAGATTCTGAGTTCCTTCGTCGGGTAGGAGTTCAATTTGGTAAGAGGAGTTTTTGTTTCTCGGAACATTAGCTTATGTTCTATCGTTTACTTGAGTTGCTGATTAGATTGTATCATATCTGCAACTAATTGATGCATTCTCATGTTATCTCTCACAGAGAAAACACGTTGAAGACAACTCCACATGGCTTCTGCAGTATCAAGTTGCAAGATAGATGATTGAAGCATTGGCTCTAAACTATCGTAAATCCATCTCATAATTATAACATTAGCCATATCTCTATTACTAATCCTAAAATAAAAAGTGGAAATATTTTCACATGCCAAGCTTTTATCAGTTTGGTGGTTACATATTTTAACTAATAGGTTAGATATCTAGAATTACTCCACTCTCCACTCTACTACATGTGAATAAGGAATTTTAGAGATATGTGGATTTGAGTTATGGATCGGTTTGTCGATCTAATTGACACGAAAAAGAAAAATAAAACACAAAAAGGGATTAACGCTGATATGAAATCATCAATGATGTCAAACGTTAAAGAGTTCATATTCCGCTAAATCATTACAACTAAAAAATGATTAATATCCACCGATCATGACTATGATTTTGTTTTAATTTGGGATTGTTGCTTCAGAAGATGGGAAGTTTAGTTACAGGGGAGATCCAGAGTATGTGAGGTCTGCTTATGAAGCAAGCTTAAGACGTCTTGGTGTGAACTCTATTGATCTTTATTACCAACATCGAATTGATACTACTAAAGCTATCGAAATCACGGTATGACTTCTTTGTTTGATACTACTGATTAGTTAATCAAAGATTACTGATGAGATATGCATGTAATGCTCTGGTTCTATTGCTAACTATAGTTTGGTTGAATCAAAGATGGGAGAGCTGAAGAAGCTTGTGGAAGAAGGTAAAGTGAAGGATATCCGTTTGTCTGAAGCTTCAGCTTCAACAATCAGAAGAGCAGATGCTGTTTACCTGATCACCGCTGTGCAGATGGAATGGTCCTTATGGTCCAGAGATGTGGAACTTGAGATCATTCCTATCTGCAGGTCTGAGGAAACAGAAACAGCCATAAATGTCCTAATTCGTTTACATGTTTTATTCACATACGCTATATATCTCTCCAGGGAGCTTGGGATTGGGATTGTAGCTTATAGCCCTCTAGGAAGAGGCTTTTTAGCATCAGGACCAAAGATTGTTAAGAATCTGGAACAAGGTGATTTTAGAAAGGCAAGTACATGACTGATTTTAGAGCACAATTCTTAGCTTATTTAGATAACCATCTGAGTATGTGTTTATTTTGTGATATTGCTTCTGTTTCAGAGTCTTCTGAGATTCCAACAGGAGAATCTAGACCACAACAGGACTCTATATGAGAAAGTGTTAGCTATGGCGACAAGTAAAAGCTGCACTCCCGCTCAACTGGCTCTGGCTTTGGTTCACCATCAAGTAGATGATGTTTGTCCCATTCCTAGAACCTCTAAGATCCAAAACCTGAACCAAAACATTGGAGCTTTGTCTGTGAATCTCTCTCCTGAAGAGATTTCTGAGCTTGAAGCTATTTCAAACACCGATTTCGTGAAGGGAGAACGATATGACAACAACTTAGGTACTTACAAAGACTCCGAGACTCCACCATTGTCTTCCTGGAAATCTACATAATATACATGTTTGGTAAACTTGTTTTAGCGTTGGCCATTGTGTATGAGGTTTGTGTGTGTGTGTGAAATAAGTTTAGGTATATGAGTCTGCAAGTTTGCAATAAGAAAGAGCCAATGCCTTGGAGAGAATAAGTTTGTGTAACAGCGTGATGCCTTGACTGTAGTTTACTTGTCCTTTTTTTTTTTTTTGATAAAATGTAAATATATATATCAAATGACAGTTTGTTACATAAACAGCTGGTACAATTAGGGGAAAAGATAATCCCCTATTGTACGATCCTAGCAATGATTGTTTAATTGCAAATTTCACATAAAGCAATCCAATTTTCACTCGAATCTGAACCAATCATAAAGGAGGTTCTCACAACTTTTCCGAGTCAACCTTGCCAATGCAACATCCCGAACTGTTCTATCGATTTCCCTGCATATTTCCGCTGCTGCTCTTGAACATGAGTCATGGAGCCTTAAATTTCTCTCTTTCCACAAAGCATAGATAGTTGATTGGACGACTAAACTC
>JAKUCM010009621.1:0-11276 GCA_023374145.1 Lepidium sativum | reverse complement strand
TTAGGGATGTAAATAAATCAAAAGGCTTAAAGGAAAAAGGAAAACACACATCCGAGAGTTAGGATTTTACGCTTCCCGTGCTATATCATGCTGCAGCCAAATGGGTCCGTTGAGAGCAATGTATGACTGCATTCTCTGTTCCAAAGTTACAGTCCGCTATTTGTTGTGCTATCTATTACTCGCATTCGTCCTCAGTTCAACTTCCACTCCCTGATAGCTTTGGGCAGTTTCTATGGCCCAAAGACAGCTCAATAATCCTGCCTGTAGAGGTATATAAAATGTTAGCAAACGCTCTTCTTCCATGAAGTGTAGGTTTAACATATTCGTCTCTCAATATCCATGAAGCTCCGCCTAGCATTCGATCGTTGTTCCAAGCCATCCGGATGTTGCATTTTAACCAACTTTCCGGAGGTTTTTTTCCAAATTCTGGTGGCATGTTTCAACAACGATATAGCCTCTCTATGA
Source organism: Lepidium sativum (assembly GCA_023374145.1). Taxonomy (NCBI): domain Eukaryota; kingdom Viridiplantae; phylum Streptophyta; class Magnoliopsida; order Brassicales; family Brassicaceae; genus Lepidium; species Lepidium sativum. Next base: position 10,811 of record JAKUCM010009621.1, on the reverse strand, counting down.
TTCTTTTCATGTTTTTTTTCTACGAATCCACTCCACTGCTTCCTCTAAAGCTCGTCCTCCTAATGCTTCTTGGGTCCCACTTTATATTTTCGAACACCATAGCATTCCTTGTCTTCCATATCATACATGGAATCGTCTTACCTGGACCCCCATGCTTTCCAATACCGCCGTGGATTCTTATTAGATGGTTGAGGTTTCTTATGGCTATAGAGGAATTGAAACCTGGAGAAGGTGGTTGGATTAATGATATATCCCAGATTTGTGAAGCCATATTACAATGAAGCAAAACATGGTTGATTGTTTCAGGGTCATTGCCACAAACGGAACACTGGTTAATTATACTTATACCTCTTCGATATAAGTTATCCTTCACTGCTAAATCTCCTTCCGTTACATTCCACATGAAGTGACAGATTTTAGGTGGAGATTTTACATTGATCCAATAGAAGGGAAATAAACGAAGTCCCAGCCTTAAATATCTTACAAGCATAAAGAATAAAAGTTTTAAAACATAGAGTGGACATCTCACAAGAGGAATTAAGAAGTCATAGAGTAGCTAAGATAAGTTTTAAAACATAAATTAGATATCTTATAACTAGGATTTAGACTTGTATACTCAATCCTAACCCAATGCTTAACAAAATGGCATCTTGATACCGCCAAGAAGGGGAAAAACAAATGCGAAGGAATCCAAAACATTAAAAAATTGGATTTATGTCCAACGGATCACACCAACCAAGAAAAAGTTTTTTGTTTTGGTGCGGCTTGTAGACACCTATGAGATAGCGGACTCACTGTAAGCGTAGTCACTAAATCCTTCAAGCTTTGAATCTCCACATCTTGCTCTATCGTCTTCATCCACAACTCAACAATGTGTTCTTCAGCCAAACAATTCTCCACACGCACCTTGTTCTCATTCAGTGCTCGAGCTTGGGCAACAATCTCCTTCTGCAGCTTATTGACAGTGAACCTTAGATTCTCACACTCCCGTTGTATTGTTTGGTACAAACTTTGGGGGCAATGCATCTTGTCATCCTACAAGTAAAGTTACAACAATTTTATAGAATACTTATACTAGTTACACTAATTACATTATTTACAAAGTACGCATATCTTGTATTCACAGCAAGTGAAGTAAACTTTGTTTGTAGGAGGTTCATATGTGCGCTCCATGTAGATTTTGGCACCAAAAGGGCACTTCTATGGGAACCCCAGCCATTGTCCTCTAAACTCCCTTGGAAATCCATGTACGCAGTCAGCTCTTCAATGTCATCGAAGGTTTCCGAGAATGCTACATACACCATTGAGTACTAAATCAGAAACAAAATAAAAAATAAAGATCCTAAATCAGAAAACAAAATCGAAAATAAAAATCCTAAATCACACATATCAAAAATAAAGATACCCAAATCGGGTAAATAGAGGTAGATCTTAGTCACGCAAATAAGAAAGAGCTTACTAATTTGGTCGTCAGACGCAGATCTACCTCACGCGGAGAATGGAGAGGATGGGAGTGATGAGAGAGGAAGAGATGATAGACGGAAATATTATTGGCCAAACATCCTCACTCAACCACATGTCCCATAATGACCTCCTCGGGAAGTTAGAATCGGTCCGTACAGTACGGATCCGTACGGTACAGCTGATCCCTACAAACCCGAGTCCCAGTTTCCCGAAGGGTTGTGTGCGCACTGGACATATGAAGGTTCGAGTGATCTCTTAGGATGGAGGGATCAGTCCGTACGGTACGATCCGTACAGACCCGAGATCCGTACGACACGAAGATGGTTCGTGTGCGACCCGAGTATCTTCCGAACGCCTCGATGCTGGTCCGAGAATGAGCTGCAGTGGCCCAAGCCCACAAGAGAGAAGAACGAGTCGCCTTATTACCGTTTATGGATATGGTTACCGTTTGTGGATAAGGTGGTCCAACGGTAACCTTATCCTCTTTGCCCTTAAAGTTTCTTGTCTTTACTCTTTATGAATGTGGTTGTATAAGCTGTATAGGTTCACTTGCTGTGTATTCTCTATATAAAACTATGTAAGCATCATTTGAGACTATGGGAAAATAATGGATATTCACTCTCCTTTCTTTTCTCTTATTCTCGAGTTTCTTTCTCTCTAATATTCCTTGCTTCCGTAAAATGTCATCACCTAATTCATCTAATCACATCAAATCTATCCATTTAATCACTTCAATTTGTCACCCCACCAATTCACGCGAATCAGCAGCCATATCCACCCATCAGATCACGTTTCATCATCTCCATCAATCCTTCAGTTTTTTTTGTCTCATGGAGACCTTTGCCACGTATCTCAGGAAATCCTCAATCAAATCCGCTCAAAACTCATAACCAAGTTTCTCACACTCCAATCTATCCGCTGCTCAAGTTTCATTCGATTTCGAGTACTCTAGCCCCGATTTTCAGAGTTCTATCATAGGGAGGATCACATCAGAAAATCTCTTTGACATATGCTTCACGTAAAAGCCCACATTTATAGGCCCATACTTTTGGGCCTAAATTTTCTTTTGCTTTATGGTATACGAAAACTGCTCTAAACCAAAACATTATAATTGGTATAAAACTCGAATCAGAAAATTACTTTACATCCAGCGTTATGAAAATTGGAAAATACAAAACGTTAAAGAAAAGCTCAACCACTAAGCTGCAAGTCATTGCCTCCCAATGGTATGATCTAAACCAAACAAAAACCAAACACAACAAAACCAAACCGGAAATCAAGAACATCAAGCCAACACATTCCGTAGCTAAATTACGCACTGTACAATCTAACAAAGATAACTCAGTTTTTTATAGTCACTCTTTTGAAGCAGTATCTGTCTGACACGAACTATTAGCCTGACGATCTGAGTAAGGTCTTATGAATGATCTTCTCCACCAAACCTCAAAAGCTCTTTGAAGATTTGGACATCCATCTCCTCCGTTCAGAAAATTCCCAAGCCATGACAGCAAAATGCTTTGCTGATCTTCCAAAGGCAATGTCAGTATTGTCCGACCAATTCCTTCTTCCACTAGTTTACCATCAAACGATCTGCAACCGTGTTGGAGCCAGTTATAATCGTTGAACAATGGTTGCAACCATGTGGTTAACAACGCAAGCCGAGTGTCTTTTGAAGGCAACAATTCTCCTCTGCCAATCCCTATGAAGAGCCGAGATGTTACACGGCTTATGTGGTACCGCGACATTAAAGGAAGCTTCTCGTGTAACAAAGCTAGCTCCTTTTGGTTTGCCCATGTGATTGAGAATTCCTCTGCAGCTTGCCGTTCCGCTAATACATCCAGTAGCCACGTGAGATTATCTGCTTCTACAGCTATCTGTTTAGTATCAGTCTCAGGTTTTTCTCCTTCGCAAGCTTGTTTAAACAGAGATAAAATTGAATCTAAACAGTTTTGGCAAGAGGAATAGATTGTTTCGTTGAAGTTATCTGCTACATTGGCTCCATTCTGTTCCCTGAGGAGCTTCAGGACTATAGATTTCATCTCACGTCGACTTTTTTCCTCTTTGCTTTTTAGAACAAGCTCGATGATGCGCGAGAGTGTCTCTTTAGGTGGATCCACAGCATTGGATGCAACTCGTTTCAGAACAGGCGTGACACCAACTCCATCAGTCTTTAGTCTAAGTATCGATGAGATCACTTTCTCCTCTTCTTCTTCTCCAACCCACGGCACAGCTTCTAAATAATCCAAACAAGATTGTATACATGAACTGAAACCAAGAAGCTCTGCGACCTGAGATATATCAATTTAAGTCCTTATAAATTACCCAAAGCTCTAAAAAGTTACCAGATTTAGACATTTCTATAAACATCAACAGCAATTAAAACCAGAATCTAATAGAGGAATTTTAGATGCAAAACCTTGAGGACACGAAGGACTCTGCTAACATTCTGTTTCATCAGCCGTTGTTTCATATCTTTACAATACATAAGCCCAATGGTCTCAACGTAAATCTCAGCATCTTCACAGCTCTCAATCTCAAGACAAGCAAAAACTGAATCTTTCTCAGCGAATTTCTTAGCAAAGAAACTGCTATGATCAACTAAAACTTTCTTATGAACACTCAGCTTCACACAAAAACCTTGCTTCCCTACCAAAATCACTTTAGCATCGCTAGTTCCTGGTTCACCGAACTCAATCGCCACTTTTCTTGGCAAAGTCTCAACCTTTTGCCTCTGTGGTCTCTCTTGAACCGTCGCCGGAACAGCAATACTGTGAAGAGTTGTTTCGGAATTAACCGGAGTCTGTTGAATTTCATCGGAGGCGATGACGGATCTAATGGTTGTTGATGATGGTTTCTTCTCGGATTTAGGAGGTTGAAGAGGAGGAGAAGATTGTTTGTGTTTGTTGAGAGAGTTGTGAGATTTAAGAGTCTTTTGGAAAGTAACAGGAGAAGGACAACACCAAAAACCTTCAGGAGTTACAGCTACAGGAACATTTCTAATCTTCGTTTGCCCTTGTTCCACTTTGGCAATCTTGATCTCAGCCATTGTTAACACACAGATAGATAGAGACAAAAGCTTTCAGCTTTCACACCATTAACGGGACCCAGAAATCTACAGTTACAGATACAGACTCAACACAGAGAAAGAACGAGTCAATTGTAGAGATTTGGGGGAAAAAAGAAAGAAAACCCTAGAAACCAGAAATCTGCAAATCCTTGAATAAGTAAAGAAAAACAACCAGCTGTAAGTGAAGAAAGAATGATTGAAGAAGCAATTATGGTGTTTGAAGAATCAGAGAATGAAGCTTTAACATAAAAAATTATCTAGAAAAAAAAAGACATTGGATTTGAAAAGAAGAGTAAAGCCAAAACAATAAAGAGCAAGAAAGGAAGAGAAAGAGATGCATCAAATGGGTTGTCTCTACGATTCCTTTATCTTCACTTTACCTTTGTCTCCTCTCTCTCTCTTCGCATGATTCTTATGATTACTTGTATTTGTGGGCCTTAGAACAAAAATATTATTCTTCCTCTCTCTCAAAATTTAAACTTTATTTAATTCATAGTAACCAGACAGCCACGCTATCTCCATATCTCTCTCATCACCTACATCGTGATTAGTGTTTTAAATTTGAAATATGATTAAATTAGACTTAATCAAAAACTTAAAATGCTAAAGTTGTTTGGTGTATGTTCATGTTCGTGTGGGGACAATCTCTTCTTTTCTGAACCTTAATTGTTTCTTATGATGCTTAAGAAACAAACCGTCGCTTTCTTGAAGATTTGTGTACATTAATAATGCACATGCTATGATGCGTTTAACTTGGATTTTAGATTTAGAATTGGTAATTAGGAGATTAACAACGAAAAATCATTAATTGGTGGAACATATTGGCTATATAGCCTAACTTATGTATTTATTTAAGCTTTATTAAGGCTATCTATAAGTTAAAACCTCAAAAACCTTTTAATCGGAGAATGTAATATATTCCATAATTGGTGGTATAAATAATTTATTACTATTTAATTATGAGTAGATTGTGAGCTCCATAGATTTAGGGGGTTGGTTGGGTAGTTAGAATTTCTTGGCTTAGTTTATTGCCATACTATTGTTATAGACCTGCCTTTATGGTGGAAGAAAACTACTCCCACTTTGATCTTCGTAAATTTTAGGTTATAACAACATTTAGAAATGATCACTATAATTCTTATTTAGGTCTTGTTCTATTCGCGGTTGCTGACGACATCAACTGAATTATGTTCTTTTCGTAGTCGCTAATTAATCGACCAATCACAGCGACCAGTGATCATAATTTTAGGTCGCTAATTTTTCTAACGATTTTTATCAGCAACAACACTGATAGATATCTTCTTTAGCCGAAATTGTCACTCGCTTTCTCTCGTTTCCCAACTCAAAGAAATCGAAGTCTCCAAACAAAATCGAAATCGAAATCTTAAAACAAAATCGCCTCCTTCAACATGAAATTGCCTCCTTCAAATTGAAATCGTCACAAAGCTTTACCAGCATTATCTTTTGTTTCTCTCTGTAATCTTCGATGTGAAAGGAGAAGAAGCTTGAAGACAAATTGACTAAATCAATGCTTCTCTGTTTGGTAAGGAATTTTTCCTAAGTTGTTGTGTCTAGAGCTTTTCTTCTTGGGTTTTCATGGTGTTGAAAATATCTCTTTCTCTAAATCGTTTTCATGGTGTTGAAAAATCTCGAACTTGACTGGTGGGTTTGTCAAAAAAAATTGTGACATAGATCTTTGTTGTGTTTATGATTGTTAATTTGTTATAGCTTTTAACTGATGGCTTATAATCTGTGACATATGATCTCTATTGTGCTCTAAATCATTATGATATGGAGCATTGTTGCTCAATCAAGAAAGGATTTGGTAGATTTTGTGTAGTTGCAAATAGATTTTCAGTGTAGTTATGCTCTTAGATATTGGGTTATAATATGTTAATTAGGACCTGCAACTTTCTACCCTAAAATTAGTACTTTTGATTTCTCCTCGTGTAATGGTTGAGTCATTGTTGCCTCTGAGCTCTTAACAGAAACAGAATCATCATCCTCCAAATGTTTCACAGAAGCTGAATCTTCAAGTGCAAGAACTGAATTGAAAGGTACACCCAAATCTGAACTCTATTGCTGAAACATTGTAGTAATAGCATCAAAATCCTTTATTGATTCTAAATCATCAACAATAAGAACATAGTTGAATTCATCTCCACAAAGGTACGATCTAACCGAGCTCCATCTTTTATTTTCTCCTAAGTAGCTTCTTCCCTGAAAAACATTCACATAAATACAAAACCAGAGTGATGTGTTTTGATTAAGCATAGAAACAAAACCAAATGACAAACACCCAATAGTCATAATATTTGCATCAGACTTATATAAGTCATATTATTTTGTCTCAAATACTTTATATTATTTTGCATCGGACTTTTATAAGTCAAGGTTCTTTTATACGTCGTTTGCTTCAGAATTTTGTCGTGTCACTTTGAATTTTCTTATAGGAAACTGATTTTGAACTTGTATCACTTTGTCTATGTCATTTAGTTACAAAGAATCAGCTTTATCTATCTCTTGCATATTTACTTGTTACAAATATGCTTTTTAGTTGCTTTATTAGTCAATTATTTGTATCCACCTTTTCAAGTCCATTTTTATATAAGGTTCTGGTATAGGTGCCTTCTTAAACTTGTGTTTGCTTATAAAATATTACCAGTATTGAAGAAAATGTCGAGCTTTTCATTGTAGTGAAACCTCTTGACTAAGTCTAAGTGGTTATGTTCCCTTAGTGATTGTGCCATAGTAATGTTAGAATCAGTTTTGGGTTTCATAAAGCTAGAAAATTTTGAACTAATTAATCAACCGAAATTCTACACTGTAAATGTTACGATATTTCACTAAGTTAAGAAAGTGAATTTTACATCATATTGTGGTCTTGGAACTAGTATTTATGACATATTGAGTGATAATGACTAGTCTGTTTTCCTACTGCATCATTTAGCTGTTGTGTGGGGTGAGCCTTGTTTAGATACTAAACACGTCAAGTGATTGCATCATAACAAAAAATCATCTTTATCATCAAATGTTTATGCTAGTGTGTTGGTTGGTTTGTTGGTGAATATATGATAATAATCTTGTTCTGTTTTGACCTGAACGTTTCTTATAGTAATCTTGTTCTGTTTTGTCTAATTTATATGTTTCCTACTTAGAACAGGGATTTTGCTTGAGCCAAGAACCAAGAAAAAGATAGTCGAGACAACACATTTGGATAAGATAAACACGGATGATGTAAGTGATTCTTCTAGACAATCTAGAAAATGTAATGTGAATGAACTTATATGTTTTTATTGAATTTAGAATTGAACGAATGAGGAATGTCGCTATTTTCTCCAATTGTGTATGGATGAAAAAAGAAAAAGGAACAAAACTAAGACATGATTGAATTTGGTTGTAAAAGAGTCTAAAATACTGAAGTTTCAAGAAAAATTCGGGAAAAAATATGTTTGGGAAAATTTTAAGAATAAGTGTGATGTTTGTAGAAGACTTTACCAAAGAATGAAGAAGTTGATACATAATAGAACTGGTCTCGATAATGATTCTATTGGAAGATTAAAGATGCTTAATGATTGATGGAATGAGCGAATAAAGGTTAATACAATTTTTATTAAATATCTTGTTTCACATTTAATTCTAAGTTGTTTTCTAATAAAAAGCTTATTTTGTAATGATTATAGGAATGGCCAGATGCTAGGAAGTACAAAAACAAGCTGATTCCCAACATGGATATATACGAAGAGGAGTTTGGTGTTGTTTGTATCACTGGAAAAGAAGGTTGGAGCGCTCAACAAGGAGAAATCAATTTATATTCGAGGGTGGGTGCAAATAATGATGAAGAATTAGAATCTTTTGGTAACGATATGGGACAACCACTACAATCAGGAACAAATAGTAGAGGTGAAAGCTCAGGGTAAAAAAAAAGCGTAAGGATATTGACATGGTCAATGAGACTTGTGCTGCTCGACTGTCATTCTTGCGCGGAAGAATGAGATAATGGAACAGATGATGGTGTGACAACAAGAAGAAGATAGCTTTAAAGTATCACGCGTAGTAGATATTTTGAGCGGATTGCCTGGAATAAGAAAGTTGTCACCTTTCTATCGAGCATCACTTAGGTTTCTCTTATCATATATAGTAAACTGACAGGGTCTTGTAGCATTTACTACTCCAGAAGACCGGATCTCATATCTAGAGAGTATGATTGGGGTCAATATTGATGATTCATAGTCTAGTAGCTTTGTTTTTAAATTATGACCATTGACTTTTGTGTTGTTTAATGACTATTTTAGTGTTATTTTGATTTTCTAAATGACTCTATTATGGTATTTTAGTAAAGCAGGATATGTCTTAATATATTTCTTACATCGTTCTCTTTTAATATTGCTAATTTGTCTTTACTTAATATTTCTTTCAATATTTATCATGGTGTTGCAGATGATTAGATGTATGTTAGATGATGATAATGACCATGATCATGAGAAATTTTTTTAAGTATGGTTAATATTGAGAGATTGGTCCATAGAACTGATAGTGGTGCGGGATGACTTCATGTTCAACAACTTTTGTATGGATCTGATCAGTAGTGTTATGATATTATACGAATAAACCAGAGAACATTCGAAGCATTGTGTTGGCTGCTAAAGACACAATATGGTTTACAGGAGACTCACAATGTCTATTTTGAATAAGGAGTAGCAATGTTTCTGAAGTAGTTAGTCTGGATAAGACAATGAGGAGTATTGCCCGAGATATCACGAGCTCTGAATACAGTAAAAAGAAAGTTTGATGAGGTTTGAGTGTTGTCCTCATGTATGCATCAGATTCAATAAAACCAGTATAAGGCGAGTTCACAAGGGTAAGCCCATTTTTGAGGGATGATACTCGATATTGGCCATACTTTAGGGATTGTATTTGAGCACTTGATGAAACACATATCCTAGTTCGCATTCCCAGTAGAAATGCAGAAACTTACAAAGGTAGAAAATCAGAGCCTACAATCAATGTTCTTGCTATATGTAACTTTGAGATGAAGTTCATATATGCATATGTCGGTTGTTCCAGGCAAGGCACATGGTACAAAGGTTTTGACTCATTGTGCAAAAACGAAGCTTCTTTTCCACATCCACCAAATGAAAAATATTATCTGGTTGACTCTGGATATCCCACAAGGAGTGGGTACCTTGGACCACATCGTAGGGTTAAATATCATCTTGATCAGTTTTTAGGGGAGGGCCACCATCAAACATGCAAGAATTGTTCAACCGGAAACATTCAGGTTTGAGATCAATAATTGAGCGGACATTTGGAGTATGAAAGCAAAATGGAGAATTTTAGACTATAAACATCCAAAATATGATTTGGCTAGGTGATAAAGAATGTAACTACAACAATGACACTACATAACTTTGTATGTGATTAACATAGAGAGGATCATCACATTTTACATTGGCAAACAATATAACATTATCAGACTCATGGTAATGAAGGAGGTGATGATGATGATGATGATGATGATGCTCACGACGAACATACTACATATGAGCAGACATGTGATAGAGCTATGGAAGAATTTGCGAGATACACTCATATATGAAATTGGAAAAGTACGCTGACTACCTTATTAAAAAAAAATGTAATCTATTTTATTTTTAAAATTTTTGTTATGTTAACTTGCATCTAAATTATATATTTTTGTTATGATGTCTTATAAAACTATTTTTGTTTTTAAAATTTAAAGTATTACATTCTACACGTTATTTCTAAATTTTAATTTATAATTTATTTTTTGATAAATTTCATTTTTACAGATTTTTTTAAACTATACAATTTTTTCATTTTGATATATAGTTATTTATTGATTTTTATTATATATTATATAAAATTAATAATTGAATAGAAAAAAATATTGTAAGATAATCGTTGGTCGCTAGTGACTATAAAAAGAATAACATAGTGACTAGTCGTTGATCACTAGCGACTATAAAAAGAAGAACATAGCGACTAGTTACTATCGACTGTGAAAAAAATAATATAGCAACTAGTCATAACGATTATTAAAAAACATAAAACTGAAATAGTGATTGTTGTTGTTGGTTGATGGTCTTTATAAAGCCAGACTAAGCCTTATTTATAGTTAAGGTTGAAGCTAGACTAAGAAGATCAGGAAATATTAAGAATAATGTATTATATCTGTTTATGTTATAGATCATTTGTTGAGAAAATGGAAATATATTATGACAAAGAATAAAGAAGATGTGATGGCTCTCTCTCTCTC
>JAKUCM010009620.1:0-13531 GCA_023374145.1 Lepidium sativum | reverse complement strand
GACAAATTAAGATTTAAGACCAATTTAAAAATTCATTAAAAATTTGATACTACTGTAAAAGTTTTATTTAGAAATAAGATATTTTCCTTATATATACCGAAAATCCTAAATACTAATATGAATATTATGTAAATATAATAAATAATATTTGCATATATTTTGTTAATCTAGATTAAAAAATATCTCTAATATAAATATGTATGTAATTCTAAACATTATTTTTATGATAGTAAATATAATATTTTTCATCTATCTTTCTCATCACATTCAATATGGTATTAGAGCAGTTTGGTCCAAAGTTTCTGATCTAACGATCAAATTATTTTTTTTCGAAGTCATTGAGCTTTTTTTGAGTTAATAATTATTTTCACAGTTTATGTTCATTGTGAACCTCTGAATCTAAGCCATTGAGCGTTATGTGCATTTAATCTAATGACATGTAGTAAGTCCAATAAAAGAAGACGTATTTTTGTATCTAAGGATCAAGTTTTATTTTTCAAGTAGAATTGTGGCTATTGAATCGCCAATTATAGTCTAGTATTGACGAAAAAAAGTTATTGAACTTCTTATCATTCATGCCTATGATAGACCTTTGTATCTAACTTATTGCTACTCTTATTTAAAACATATGTTGGCCCTCTGAATCTGAAGTAATAAATATTCCGAAACGATTTTCTACTACAAAAAAATTGTATTGTTACGTAATATTTCGTTAAAAATTGTATTGTAACGCAAAAATATTGTTACAAAGTTTTGACGTTTTGTAAATGGTTATAATAAAATTGGTAAAAAAAATGTCACAATATTATTTGGGAACGAATAAATCTAATAACAATTTTGTCATAAATCATTACAAAAGTTATATGTAAAACGTCACAAATTATTTTAATATTTATACTTACAATACAAATGCCATAATAACTCATATCTTTTATAATATTCTTCCATTATTTTCCATATTTTTTTTTACTAATTTTCGTTTATTAATTCTCAATCGAAGTTTTTATATTCAAAGCTATATGCTTCATTTGTCTAACTTGATCTTATATTCCTTTCACTTTAAACATTTTCCAATTCTCCAAATTATTTATTTTTCTTTCCATTCTCTTTCTTTATTCCTCTTTGATTTTTCCTAATTTAATAGAAAAAAAGAAGAAAATTACCATCACCAAACTTCATCACTATCACATCGTTTCAACATTCTTGTTTGTCAAGACCAACACCACGCCACCACTTCACATTAGCATATTCAATCTCAAGCCGCTAATTCCATTTCGTTTTATCACCACTTTGAATTTGAGAGGGCATCTAGAAGTACCTAAATATTAATGTGAATATTGTGTAATCATAATAAATAATATTTGCATATATTTGTACCTATCTAGATTAAAAAATATCTCTAAAATATTGTGACCCTAACATTATTCTTATAGAGTCAATACAATATTTCCTATCTATCTCTCTCATCACATCAACATATTCACACCAACCAAGCAATAGTTCTCTTCTATACATATAAAAATAAATAAACTATATGATCATAAAACATTCTATATGAAACAATTACCTTCTGTGATTTATAGAACAAAACAAATCTTGTCGTGTAGTTTATCCGGAAAAATAAGGAAGTAAACTCGTGGTTTATTACGTTTGTAACGTAATAGTTGAAAATTGAAAGAGTTGTTACTTGGTTATTTGGAGTAATTAGTTTGTTTTGTCATAAAACACACGTGTAAGTCCATATATAACCAGACAGGTACTATTGTAGTTCACCTATACACGACAAAAGAGTTCACCAAAAAACCTCAGACTTTTGTTAGTTTTTTTACTGCAATCAACGGCTTGTGTTTCTCCTTCGTATGAAAAGTTTAAATTCCTCTTTATGAATGTTGATTAATACATTGATGGCTTTAGGCTCCGCTTTGCATTTAGGTTCTAAAGATTTTTATTTATCGAATATTATTTTATTTAAAACAGTGTGTTGTATATTGATCTATTTAGGGTTTATGAAGAAGTATTTTTGGTCAAGTGAATGAATGTCTTTTTCATCCAATTTTAATTTTTAGAATCGTATTTGCCCTATATTATAATGTTAAATAATTTAAATAAAGAGTTTAGAGGATTGACAGTAGATTGCATCTTATCGATCTAATTATTGATAACAAAAAGAAGATTTATTTAGGGTTTTTGTTTCCATTTCCTTTATTATGTTTGTTTAAGGATGTCGTAATGTACATTAATCGATTAAGGTTCTCTTCTTCCATTTGATGTTTGTATTTCTCTTGTTTAATGTCCGCTATGGAATGAATAGTGTACATTTATTGGTTTGGGAATTAAAGTATAGAGTTTTAAAACTTACATATCTATAAATATGATCAAATTTTTTATAGTTTCAACAATTTTAGAGTAGTGCACGTCTCTTCTAATATTGAAATTCACATTTACAAAAACATATGCATGTATACACATGTCGACCAAAGTACAAAAATACTCTTTTGAGCTCGTGTTAGAATTTTGAATGTCGACAAAGAAAAATTATGTATAGAGAACAAAATTAATGTAACATACAATAATTGAGATAACTATATACGTACCGTCGTACCAATATAACAATTAATATGAAATATAATCGAACCTCCCAATTACTATAGTTTGAAAAAATAACTGTTATAAAATTATGTGTTATAAATGATTTCTGGTACACGAATTGGCTACGTCCATCTCCTCTTGTTCAAAATATGGGCCCGGTCGATAAGTCGTATTCATAGAGATGCAAATTCAATAAGTCGTATCTAAATATAGATGAAATCGTATCTCTAAAGATACGAAGTGAATATTTCTTTTCCAGACTATAAATTAAATTTCCTGAAAATTATGGATAAATGATAACAATTTTTTCGTCTAAAGTTTGCTATGAAGGAGAAACGTGGCCGTTGTACTCCGTTTAGTCAAACCTTTGAAAATTTCTACAATGAAACGTAAATATTTGACCACATTTTACTTCTTCTTTTTGGTATTCAACATTTTACTTTCTTTGATAGAATAACTAAAGTCAGTATAAATAAATAAGTCCATCAAGTTGATGGGAATCATAGAAATCCTAAAGATCTCAAGTCATCTATCATTTAAGTTGGAATGATATCTGTATCACAATTCCTATTAATTAATGAACAGCTAAACAATAGACAAAATATAATATAATTATTCATCGTTACATCACTAAATAATATCAAACTTAATTACATTACTTAACGTTTTTTAAAATAATATTATATTGTTCATAATACTAAAAACTAATTCAAAAATCATATGTAAATGAATATATTCTATCTACTAGTTTTCCACTTCTTAGACCGAAAATTGTCTATTGTGGCGAATGAATATTTCACATCAAAATGAAAATCAAAAATTTGACCAATCCACAAATTCACGTGTCATATGATAATTTGAGAATAAAAGAATTCAAACATTTTCTAATGCTCGTATTTATTCCATCATTGAATTTTTGACTATGTTCCAAAGGACTACATTTTTATATTAATTAATTTACATACGTGTCCTATATGTTTTTTAGTGGTTTACTTATATAGGGAGCTGATGTGTGCAGCTGTACGGATTTGATTTCTCCAGCAATAAATCATATTAAAAAACAAATTAGATCAAAATGCTTGATTCACGACTAAAATGATATTCTTTCAAAATTTGATCGAAGCTTTTAAAATGATATACTTTTAAAATTTGCGTAATTTGGTCAGTTGTTCTCCGTCATTGCTATTTCCGAATATATTTGTGGGATCTTTTTTTTGCTGATCTAAAAGCTCAATATGAGGTACACTTATTTATTCATTGGAAGTTTCGTTATCAACTTTGGTATTAACCTATATTGTGGTGACCTCGATTGACAAGTTCAGAGTAGCAATCTTTAGAGTCTCAGTCTTTAGTTGTTATAGCTTCATATATTTCAGTGTGTTGTTTCTAATTTCTTTCTTTTGAATTCTGTTTAAGGGATGTTTGTTTTTTGTCCACTTATGTATTCCAAACTTGTAATCTGCTAATGTTTTATTTTATCCATATAAAAAACCAAATAACTAAAATTGTAGTTACACGACTGCTTATAATTATATTTCGATAAGAAAAATAATTGATTTGAACAATTTTTTGACTGCATATATTTCCTCATAAATTGTATTATTAGATTTCAATTATTTATTTAGTATAATGTATTTTTAATTACACAACCAGTTTGTTCCGGTTATCATAGAAACACAAATATAAATAGTGTGACTCCTGCACAGTTTATCGATTAACATAAAAGTTTTTTTTTGTCTCTTCTTCCTCTATAGCTGAATCTCTATTTCTCTCTCAATTTAGATCTTCATTTTCTATTCTTCACCACAGCTAATATGGTATCAAAGCGCTTTATTCGCTTGTCATCTCTGATTTCTTCGTCCACTTTGTTCTCTGTTCAATTTGTTCGATTTGAGCTATAAAAATGGTGATAGCAAATGTTCAATGCAATAATTGCACATCTGTAAGATCTACACAAGCTGGGAGCTCGAGCTCTATTCCAGAATCTTTGATGGTTGTCTCCACCGTGATGACTCCTGAAAGGACCCATTCGCCACTGTTTCTTTATAGTGTTGATCATCCAGGGATGATAATCGTCTCCGTTGAGCTGGATGGATCAAACTATAACCAGTGGTGTTGTGCGATGAAGTAGCTCCTGATGCAAAGAACAAAATCGCGTTCATTGATGGGTATCTACCTTGACCTGAAGAAGGTAATGCTCTCTCCCATATTTGGTCCATATGCAACAGTATGGTTAAATCTTGGTTACTAAACTCTGTTTCAAAGCAAATCTATGGGAGTATACTATCTTTTGATGATGCTACTGAAATTTTGAATGATCTGCATAATTGATTTCACATAACTAATCTACCAAGGATGTTTCAGTTAATCCAACAGATACAAGACCTTAGACAAGATTCAATGAATCTCTCTAGCTATTATACTCAGGTAAAGACTCTTTGGGATAAACTTGATAGCGTTGAAGCAACTTAACCTTGTCTTTGTTGTGATGTGTTTAATTATGCTAGTCAATTAGCTGCTAAGAAAGAAGGTTGAAAGAGGTAGAATCATTAAAATGCTGTCTGGTTTGAATGAAAAGTATTGTATAATTTATGGTAAGATAATTATAACAAATCATTACCTTCATTGGCAAAAATTTATAACATGTTGGATCACGATGACTGTTTTTCAGATCAGTGAAGATGGTTCCCAAATCTAGTTTATTGACTGTTGTTCAAAATGTGAATGCCTAGAAAAAGCATACATGCTCTCATTATGGCTACTTAGGTCATGTAATTGACAAGTGCTATAAGCTACATGGTTATTTTGTTGGGCATATGAGAAAGAAATCGTCGTAGTCTAGAAATACTTCTGTTGCAGCATAAATAACTAGATGAGATTAATTTTCTGGTTGTTTGGATTCACTTTTAGAAACCTGAACAAAGATCAGATTTAGAACTTCATAGCTTATTTTAGCTCATAGCTTAACCAGTCGTCTGCAACTGGAACGAGTTCTGATTCTGCAAACACTAGCCATGCTACTAACTCGCTACTAACTCTAGTTAACCTTTCTCTAAATCCACATACAGTTTCATAGGCATTTTGACTGCTACTGAACGTACTATTAGAGTGAAAACTTGGATTATTGATTATGGTGCCACACATCATGTGTCACGTGTTAAGTAATCGTTTATTGATCTTAATATATATGTGAGACATCATGTTAACCGGCCTAATAGAACAACAGTCTGAGTTAGTGGTGTTGGAAAAATTATGATTAATGATGAGATCATGGAAAAGTCATGATTAATAATTTCTTGTATATCTATGAATTTCGTCTGAATCTGCTCAGTGTGAGTTGTTAGACTGAAGATTTGGGTTGTAAGGTCACGTTTGACACCGATTATTGTCTGGTACATGGCATCAAGGGGTTGGTGATTAGCAAAGCTAGAAAGCTGGCGAGACTATACATTCTAGATGCAACAAAAGATTCATTTTCGGATCACATAGATTGTATGTAATTGATGCAAGTGTTTGGCATCATAGATAAAGGCACGCATCTTTTGCTCGTTAAGATATGCTCACAAATTTATTTCGATTATCAAAACACAAAAATAAAGGTATAGTACATTATGATATTTTTCAGAAAGCAAAGTAGAAGAAATTACCATATCATACTCGGCAGAATTTGTGTTCACAACTCTTTCAAAATGCTTCACATAGATGTTTGGGGAGCATTTTCAGAATGCACTCAAGAAGGTTTCAAGTATTTGTTAATCATAGTATATGACATACACGAGTAACTTGGGTTTATCTTCTCAAAACCAAAAGTGATGTGCTCAATATTTTTCTCGATTTCATCAAGATGTTAGAAACTCAATTTGGTGCTAAGGTGAAGGCCGCAAGATATACAACGCCCCACAATTAAAAGTTGAAGGATTATGTAAATAAAAATGGATTGTAGCTCATCACTCTTTTCTTGAAACACCTGAGAAAAACTCGATAGTAGAGAGAAAACACCAACACATACTCAATGTTGTAAGGGCTCTCCTCTTGCCTCTCTCTTTTTGGAGATATTGCATACTCACTGTATTTTTCCTCACCGATAGAACACCTTCTCTAGTGACTTCGAATATTATGAAATGTTAATGAAAAAAGTACCAGAATACATTCATTTTAAGAAATTTCGCTGTTTATGTAATGCAACTACATCTCCTAAATTCCGACACAAGTTTCAGGAATAGTCTCATGTGTGTATGTTCCTCGAATATCCTTTTGTATACATAGGATACAAGCTACTTGATCTCGAAAGCAATGTGACTTTCATTTCCCGCAATGTTGTTATTTATGAAGATTTGTTTCCATTCAAGCCATGATCAATAAAATCTAATGAAATATCAAATTTATTCCCATACATTTCTCGATCTGCAACAACTTTGGAGAACATTCCTAGCTCATCCAACCCTCATCATGAGATCACTACTACACAAAGTTTTCATGCCTTCTTTATATCTACAAGACTTTGATTGCAATGCAGTAGAATGCTCAAACAACTTTTCCATTATCAGATGTCTTATAATATTCATCCATGTTTGATCTGTATATGATTTTCATAAATTTTGTGAGTAAAATTCTGAAACCACACACTTATTAAGTTGTTAAGGCTTTCAAATAGTGGTGAGATGTTATTTAAGTTGAAATCAAGGCTCTTGAGGAAACCGAGACTTGAGAAGTATGCTCTTTACCCTCCGAAAAACGTCATGTTGGTTGTAAGTGGGTGTATAAGGTCAAACTCAGTTTGCAATGCTATAAAGCTTGACTTGTGGCTAAGGGTTACACTCAAAAGGAAGGACTTGATTTCGTTGATATGTTCACTCTGGTAGGCAAGCTTTTTACACTCAAGTTATTAATTGCAGTATCATCAGCGAAAGAGTGGTCTCTCACTCAACTTAACATCTCAAATGCCTTCTTGAATGTAGATTTGAAGGAAGAGATTTATATGACTCTACCTCCTAGATACTCTCTAATACAAGGGGATTTTTTTCTTCCCAATGTTGTTTGCAAAATCTGAAAGTCATTGTATGGTTTAAAACTAGCATCAACCTCTTCATGAATTATTTACATTAGGATGCAAGAAATCTTCAGGAGACCACACCTACTTCATTAAGAACCCTGGGAACATCTATATGAGTATTTTTCTATACGTTGACGATATCATAATAGTAAGCAGTTATAACAAAGTTACATATTTTGTTAAAGGTTGTCTTACAATGTTCATTCAAATTGCGTGATCTCGGATCCTTTAGGTACTTCCTTGGTATTGAAGTTACTCGTAACTCTATAGCGATTACATTATGCCAAAGAAAATGTGTTCTTGAGTTGTTGGCTGATACATGATTACTTGGTTTCAAGTCATATTTAGTGCCAATGGAACCAAATCTCAAGCTCTCTAAAGATGATGGTTATTTGGTTGAAGATGTTGAGCATTATAGAAGATTACTTGGAAGTTAATGTATCTTACATTTACTAGACTCAGCATAACATATATTGTTCATAAACTCTACTAGTGTACATCTTCACCTCGTGTTCTACATCTTAATGGTGTATACCACATCATCCATTATTTGAGTGATATTGTTGGTCGAGGAATTTTTTATTCTGCTTCTAGATACTTGAAATTGACAGGTTATACTGACTCTAATTGGGCCCCTTTGTCCCAAATTTTGTAAGTCAATCCCTGGTTATTGTATGTTTGTAGGTTCCTTTTTGATCTCATGTAAATCCAAGAAGCAAAATGGTGTTTCCATGTCATTTGCAGAAGCAGATTATCAGTCCATGTCTTTGTTGTCCGTGAAATGATGTGGTTACACACTTCTTGATCTTTAGATTGATTTCTAGGCTGCTTTAGTTTTGTATTGCGACAATACTACAACAATTCATATAGCCAACAATATTTGACGGACGAACAAAGCATATAGAGCTAAATTTCCATCATATCTGTGAGAATATGAGTCTCCTGTACATTTGGTCCATCAGTGGAATGCTAAAAGGTTGTACCTCTCATAGGAATGAGTCTATTATCATATGTCCTCCTCCATGTGGATGTACAAAACCAATTGCACATAAAAAATCATGCGATTTTAGCTGTATGTTGATGATTGCAACATACGCATGGCCACATAGGATCCCACATACGTCAAAATTTTGACAAGTGCATGTTTTCCTCTATAGATTCATGTGATATAAACAGCCAGCTCTAATCACCTCATACATATCATTGGTGCTTCTAAAAATTGAACATTCTACTGCAACTCAAGCTCTAATGCTAAAAAGTCATCACCATGAGGTGTGCAAACTTCATTGTGGTCAAGACTCACAACATATCATGATGTCATACGTACGAAATACAATCTCCTTATAGTCTCTAGCATAGGAATGAACGGCTTGTCTTTTGCCTTGACAATTGTAGCGTTAAATGACTCCACAGAGTTGTTTTCAACATCCTCATATAATGTTCCTAACCTAAAGAATGGTATGCACCATTCCCTTGGCCGTTCCTTCATCTCTGCATCATACACAACTCTGTCATAGTTTAGAATCTTGTCCATGTTGCTTGTAACCTCTTCTTTGATGTAGTTCCACGCCAAATTCCAAACAAGAGGCTTCATGTATTGCTTCTTGTCAAGCTTTTCCTTAAGGCTTCCATATACGTGCCTTACACACATCCAATGCTCAACCCTTGGAATCTCCATTTAAATAGCTTGAATCAGTCTGTAACATTCATGTAACCAAATAAAAGTAAAGAAATCAGATATATATTCCCAATTCTATATAATATGCTAACCTAAACATATATTCACTAAAAAATCATATGTATGTTCACAATTCTATTTAAGAAATCACAGTAAAATATTCAAGTGGAGACAAACTTAATTGTAAACAACTATATTCACTTTAAAATCAGAGTAAAATATTCAAGTAGAGACAAACCATATGGCAATATACTCAAACCATGTGAAGCACGATTACTAAAGCACAAAAAATAAGAAAATGTTATACATTTTGTCGGTCAGACATGATGATAAAGCCATTTCCATCTAGCAACTCCAAATCCACTTCTATTTTCGAGAAAAAACACTACTAGTTTTCAGTGTTTTCAACTTGGACACAACTCCATGCTACGAGATAAATCTGGTTATTCCCATATCTTCCTAACACCACCAGCAACTCCCCTTTCATTGCATCCTTCATGAAGCAATTGTCGACTCCTAATAGTAGTCTACACGTCTCCTTTTAAGTCATTTTTAAATTATCGAAGCATACATAGAAGCGAGTGAAAACATCTTGGCCCTCTTCATTTCTTACAGTCTCGATATGTACAGTTAAGTTGGGATTAGAAACCATGACTTTTGCACCATAATATCGGAGACGAGGAAATTGTTTTTGTAATCCTTTTCAATCCATATCAACACCTTCTTTCTTGCATCTTGATATTGATGCCTCAAAGCCTTGATCTTCAACTACTCAAACATAATAGCTTCCATCTTCGCTGGCATGCAATAATCAGGTTCATGTCTTAATTTTTCTAAGAATAACCTAGTAATAACAGGAACCTTCATCATCTCACACTTTCTAGCCAATGAACACGAGTGCACTTTCTTCAATGTTCTAACTTTCCACTACTATGTTCTTCCAATCATAGAGTAATAGATTATCCAACTACAATCATTACCCCCAACACATTTGTAAGCTATTTTTGTTGTATCATACCTATATTTCTTTGGATTTCTCCATGTTCTACAGACATAATAAGCAATAGCCTCTTTGAAAGCTACTATGATTGAAGAAGATCATGTCTTCTAAGAGCATTCCGGCAGTAGGATGAGTATACTCACTATTCTTTTGTTCATGACCTTTATTTTCATCCTCTGAATCTTCACTATATTCACTATCATTTTCAAGCATAACATTTTGATGAATATGAGGCTTATCTTGGAATGCAGCTAATTCAAGCTCAATTTCATACTCGTTTCTATCAAACGCTTCATCGTCATCGGAGCTCTCGATCACTAGAGCTTCTTCCTTTTTACTGTCTCTCTCGTTTCTCTCAACAATCAGAACTAAATGCCATGATTTAGATTATGTTGACTCCATAGACTTTGATTTCGCTTCGGTCGATTCACAGAGTTCTCTCAGAATTTTGGGGAAATTTTTGAAACTTAAGGTTCGATACATTGGGTTTGGGTTCTAAGAGTTTTTGCCTAATCGGGTCCTAAGCTTTTTAATCAGGTCTTAAATTAGTTTATAATCGGCTTAAGTACTAGGTTAAGAATGTAGCCCCAAAACTTGGCTAATAACTAACCTGTGATTTCTTCAATTTTAAAAATTATGTATATAGTAGGTTCAGTTAGATTATAATTAGTATACTTAAGGTGCAATTAGATTTCTTAAGCTAACTCTGCATGCAATTAAACAGACGTCTAAAAAATAGGTGGACCAGTTGTTATATCCAAACGTAGGTGTGAAAATAGGTCGCCAACCCATTAATAAACAAAAGAAGAAAAAATATAAGAATTAATGAAATATATTGTATATATATTAAATCACATATATTATCTTTTTTGTCAACACTAGATCATAACTGATCAGCTCATTAACCAAGTTCTTACATAATGTATGTAGTGGGATTCGATCCATAGATTTACAGGTGCATCTACCTTTAATGAATTTACCACATGCCACTAGATTAAAGGTCACATGCATATGTTATCCATTTCACAATAAGGGTGGTGTATTGAAATATTGATTTTAAGTGATTTGAGTTTGTGACAAATCATCTATTATTCAAATAAGAATTTCTAAAACTTGTGATTTAAAAAAAAAAAACACAATCATATATACTGTTATTAGAAAAAAAAAAAAAAGTAATTTTGAGTGACTATGTGTGATTCTAGAGTTATTTAAAGAATTCCCCTAATTCAAAACACAAAAAACCAAATTTCATGAATTTAAGTAAAATTTTAAAAGATTTTATAATAATTAATAAAAATTTACATGAATTCATCTAAAATCATCTAAAATTTAATAAAGTCTAAATAATTAACAATCATTCAAAATCTATACTTCAATACACCTCTTTAAATATATTTTGATGGATAATGGATGACTTCTCTTTCAAAAACAGTTGTTGTTTCGTGATTTCAATACTTTGACATATAGATATTAGTTTGCATGAAAAATGTTGAAAACTACATGTCCATTTATAATATGTATGGAAGTGGTGGTTTTGGAATGTATAACTATATATTACTTTCTCCGTTTTAAAATAATATTTTAAATAAAAAATAAAAATTAATAGTTAATTATTAGAATATAAATTTTTGTAATACACAATCTTTAATAATTATATACCAATAATAATTCACTAAATTCAATTAGCGTTTTTGAAATTTATAATTTGTAATCATTAATTAATAAAATTTGCATAGGAAATTTTAATTTTTTTTTTTGAAAATAATGTTTTTCAAACATCAAATTTTTAATAACGAAGGGAGTTACGCATAACTCAAATAATAAGTCCTTTAAATTTGGTGTTTAAATTAAATTACTGCAATGTCGTTCAAACTTTGAGGAGGCCCACGAACATTAATGAAGTTATTTACATAGGCTTAAAAGTCAACTCTAAATCTGTTACCGACCATTAGTTTTGCTTGCCATCCAAAATATATGAGCCTTTTTTGCTATAGTAATGGTCGACATAAATACTAAATAATTATAATATTATTTATGCCCATAACACACACAAAAAAAACAAATAATAATAAGTAATTACGTTATAGAAAAAACGTGAGAATGTGGGAGAGAACAATGGGCTTCACTAAGCGGTATCGATTGAAACCATGGATGGATTGTTTCTCTTCATTCGTAAGATGCTAGTTGTTACACCACTTTATTCGTTTATTTAGTAATGCTGAAATATAATATAATTTTAATAATATTTCATTTCAATATAATTATAAATTTGTCAATTTATAGTTGTCATTGTCGAGTTTTTTTCTAAATTATAATTTGTTTTGGGTGCATACAAATGATATAGATTTTCTAAAATAAACTAAAATTATACATATATAGTTCTCAATAATACCACTATATCAAATATTAGTCGTCCATTATTCTATAGATTGAAGTATTTTCAGCTTTTATTTATGTTTGTTCATATTATTAATTCTAAGACTGATTCTTTGTCGCGTAATGTCAGAACTTCTTCGAATAATTTTTGTAATGTACACTTTGTTTATTGACAAAAAAATGAAAGAGTAATATCCTGAAATATGTTTGACATACCCGAAAGAAAATATTCCAGTACTGTACGAATAAGGACAAAATAGAGGAGAATACATCATGTGATTTTTGAGATTTTTTGAAAATAACACTAGCCGTCAAGGAAGATGAGATCCAATGATCGTCCAGAGAACATAGACTTGTGCATTTTCCAAAAGAAAAAGAAGTTCCGTAGACTTGCGTACGATTGAACTTCTAAACTTCGAATCAAACGATACTTTTATAAGAATGCACAAACTTTATTACTAATGGTGCAAACGATACTTTATTCCGTACACTTGACCCAAGTGTACTATAATGACTCAAACTTTATTACTAATTGGGCCATTTAAATTGACGCAGCAATTCTGTTACAAGTTAATATCATGCATTCGACAAATAGCTAATTCGATAAATTAACCATTGATTGATCCATCTATTAATTGTTTAATTAACTAAATCTTTAGATAAATGATACATCAATAATGTCAACCGCATCCTCTTAGATATAGTAAATAATATATTCATTCACATGCCTAACAATCATGGTTTTACAATTCGATTTGCATTCCTTTACTTACTTTTTAATTATAATAATAAGAACACGTCATTACTCTACATTTTTTGTCAACGCATATCGAAT
>JAKUCM010009619.1:0-25343 GCA_023374145.1 Lepidium sativum | reverse complement strand
GAGAGAGAGAGAATTAATATGCAGAATATAAACAGTCAAAACTCATAAAATGTAGTTAATTTTACAACAAAAGTTGAAAATATTCTAATTATTTTATAAAAATTAATTTTCCTAAAACCTGACTTATTATAAAATAGATAGAGTATTGATTAAATAGTAAAAACTAGTTTTCGTAATGGTTTCCTTAAGAATATATTTTCGTCAGTAGTACTTTTTCGACAGTTGATTTTGTTTCAATGTGCTAAATTCTAGAAGACATTTTGCATTTAAGTTTTTGTTTTCAAAAATCCAATAATTTAATTTTTAGTTTATGGAGAAATCAATATTCATTTCTTAAAATTTAATTTTTCCTAATTTATCTTTGCTTTTCCCAATAGCTAGCCTTGTTATCGAGAATTTCATCATGTCGATGATTATTTTGTGTTAGTGTATATGCTAATGAAAAGAAAAAACATGGATTGTAAAATACAATAGAATCTCTATATATTTTCGATTATTAATATAAAAAAATTGGTCTATAGGCCAATCTAAAATTTGACAAAATGATAAAATACTTTTGAAATTCATATGTAAAATTATAGTTCTAAAAATATTGTAAATTAATAAATATCAATTTAGTCATATATATTTAAGTTCATTTAGTACAAAATGACTTTAGTGTTGTATATTTTGATTTAAATTAAAATTTTGGTAAAATTCATACCTCGTTGAGTCATATTTAATTTTTGGTATTACGTTAGAAGTATTTAATGTAGCCAACAAATATGTGTTCCAATTTATTTTTTCTGATTTACCTAAATATTATGTGATGAGTTCGAATCCGACTTAGTTCTGACTAGAGAATTTAGATTATGAATCAAGTTTTATCGATCCAATAGTTATTTATTGACAAAATAAAAATATTTAGTGTAATTTTATTGATAGTGCATATAAAAGCTATAAAATTTTCTAAATATAATAATTAGACTTTTACATGTAAATATTTTCAGATAATAAAAACTACATGTTTGTAGAAGTAATAAAATGATAATTTTTTGATGTAAAAAATTGAAATTAACATACAATATGGTATACATAAAAACCAAAAATATAAGAAAAAGTAAATAAATTTTTTTTAAACTTTAAGAAAAAAAATTAAAGAAAAGTCTCAAAGTCTTAAAAAATTATAATTTCATAACATTATATATGGGCGAATATATTTTTCTGGTCATTTGTTTGAATATTTCTGTAAATTAATATACAATATGGTATACGTAAACAATTTTCTAAAACAAATTCTAAAATATTTTTTTTAAAAAAAATTTATAACGTTCTGAAGTCTTAAAAAGTTTAAATTTCAGAACAATTATATATGGGCCGAATATTTATTTTTTCTAGTCATTTGTATGAATATTTCTGTAAAATAATATTAATTTATAAATAAATTAATATTATTGTAAATTATTAAATTTTGAAATTTAAATTTATTAATTTATAGAGGTAGTTAACACACATCAAAGCAAATGATTGATATCTATTTTCAAAATTATAATATTTTGCTTCCTAGACTTAATAGAGGAGGCTTGTGAAGGTGCAAGTTCGATTCTGGTAAGATTATCATTGTTTTATTTAGAAGTTGAAGTGGTTTTTTAGTAAATGTAGTGCCTCCTATTTTCTCGACTTTTTGAAAGTTGATCTAGCAATAGACTACTTAAATTTTTTGAAGATGGTGACCAATTCAGAAGATTAGCCTAGTTTTTTCGCCTACCTAGAAAAATGTTTAAAACTAAAGAGTTTATTTAGAATTTTCTAGATAATTGTTTGCTTTTATAAAATTGATTTTTTGTTCATAGTTTAAAAAAATAAATTTATGAATTCAAAATTGTTTTGTAATTAACAGGTTTCTTCTACTTCATCTAAAAACATGTTGACAAAAAAATTATTATATTTTTTTCCATAATGTGTAATGTAATTCTCTTTTAATTATAGTGCTCAATTAGATTCGGGTACTAGGGTTGATGATTAATGCGTGTTGCATTTGGATTCTGGAATTGTCATTTTGTCCCGCAAAAAAAAATTGTATAAACAACACCACACTCTGAAAGCTACTGCATTTGAGGGGAGGTATGATTAATAGTTGGATTTGACAACTTAATAAGGTGGTTAAAAGAAGCAATTATACCAATACATTTGGAAGAATATGATTAGATTATGGTTTATAGATAAATATAAATATTCTATTAAACTTAGTTGATTTTTGTCATCGTGTCTGACTATTCTTATATATATGATGTATAAATCTACTGAAATCAAATTTAGTTGTGTATTAATTAAATGTTGGATTCTGAGCTTAAACAAAACGAGTTAAAAAATAAGTAGTTCAGTTTGGTTGTCTTTGATATAAGGTGGTGAACTCAAATTTTATTCTGTTTTTATTGAAATATTTAGATTTTTTTTTTTGTCAACTTGAAATATTTAGATTATGATCGTGGATTTTTAGAAAAAGAAAGGAAAAAAAAAACTTAAACAAAACGGACAGAGAGGATTGGAAATTGAAAACCGATTCGTATGTAGTGGAGCCAAATAAAGAAATGAGACTGAGAGACGTGGACGTCACCAACACAAACCACTAAATGTTATTTATATCCTCTTTGTCTTGTGATTCCCACACGCAAATTTAATTATATCCAATTTATATAACTAATATTGCATATAAAGATGTAAAAGGTAATCAAAATATGTGAAACTGGTCCATACCAATTTGTTTATGGTTGAAGAGCAATTTAGTCTTCTTTTGTGAAGATTAACATGATACTTTTTGTTATTCACATGCAGACATGAATAATAGAAATATAACAAGTTTGTTTATATCGACATAAACAAACTTATACAAAAAACAGACTTTTTCTTTTTCTTTTTCCTTTTAAACATGATTAATCGAAAAATTTTATCTTAATTTTTTTGTCGCCACCGCCGATGACATCCTTGTTTCATCCCTCCGAACTATCTTCTGATATTCTCAGCTTCTTCTTTTTTTTTTCTTTCTTTTTTTTTTTGGCGGAATTGTCGAATTCTTTTTCTAAATTTCTAGATCTAAAACGGCGGAATAACTGTTTTTCCACCGAAATTATCCACCGTTTTGGAGCACTACCAAGCTTTTCTTCTACCATTTTTCTGTCAGGTTCATCAGGTTAGTTGGCTGTTAGGTCTTCCAATGAACCATTTTGGCGAGGTCGATCCACCATATCTCCAAAATCGCATATTTGTGATTCTCTGGCAGTGAAATAACGAGACATGTTCATCTTTATGCAGTCTCGTGGGTTTTTCGACATAAAAGATTTCCTCTCTCTGGCGAAATTCTTCTCCCGAGGTTTCAATGCAATGAACCGAGATCTTCCATGCTTCTTTGGCCTTAGGCTCTAAATCGATATGATCTTGCCACCGATCTACTCTGCTAAAGACAAAGTGGTTGTGTTGCTCTTCTTATAAGCTTTGTCAAACTTGATTTCAAATTAATGAGGAGCCATTTCAATGTGAACGTTTCCAAGATTCTTGATACATGAGTTTTCTCTCTAGAGTTTTCAATATGGCTATCCCAGAGTTTTTTGGATTCGGTGAGCTTTGGCTGTTTGGCGGCAGTGTTATCAACCGCCCAAACTCTAGCTGATTTTGACTACCCTAGGATTTGTATTATGGATCTGAATATCGAGTTTTTGGTATAGGTGTTTGGCACAATTTGTTTACACAATCTCTTCTATGGTTGAGGACTCTACCTAGCCAATGGACCTCTATCTTTATTTGATTTCAATTGTCCTATGTGGTCTTTATATTTTCTAACCCCTCCTATAAACTCATGAAATTATAATGAAAATAACACGAATAAGAAGAACATAAAAAGAAATTTATAACTGTTTATAGTTTTTGAAAATAATATCTTTTTATTTTGTAATTATTAATGAATATTGAACAACATTTAAAATCAATATATATATATATAGGAAAACAATTCATACGCATTTTATAAAAGTGATAATAAATAAATAACAAATAATTGACAAATAAATAGTAATCTCAAAATTCTAATGAATTGAAATACTTAATGTGAAAAAAGTTTTAAATTTTTTGTGCACCACTAAAGCTTTTAGTTAAATTAAGTTTTTAACAAAAAGAAAAAATATATAAATATAGTTTTGTTGAAGTGTGGCCTTTTAAATTGATTATTGTGACAAATATATAAAATATTACATTCTAAGCACGATTGCATGTATATATGTAAGCATATATAGAAATAATATTATAAAATAAGGTTTGCGTGGAAACAAAAAAGGCGTAACAGGATTATGGAGTGGATATTCTTATGAACATGAGCAAGTCCTAAAGGTATAAAGCCCAAATCGACAGAAATTTTACGTATGCGATGATATCTAATTCCTCTTTATGGAGTAATTTAATTATATTTAATTAACTACTTTATATTATATATAGCTAGAGGTGTGATTTTGGGTTAAAAAATCCGGTCCGACCCAAACCCAAAATTAATTCGCTTTGAAAAGTCTAAAATAGAAAAACTCAATAAGAGTTAAAGTCTTATTAAGACTACACAGAAAAAACTCAGTAATATATGAGTTTTATATGAGTATCTAATTATTTGTATCTTTCAATAATTAAATTTATTTGTATCCTTTAATAATTAAACTTATTTGTACAAATATTTAAACTTGTATCTTTCAATAATTTTTAAAAATATGTATATGTAATATTTAAATTTTGATAGTAAAAATTTCATAATATAAATCAAACAAAATATGTTTATCATTTATTAAGTCATCCAATATATCTCTCAATCTCCTCCTGAAAAATCGCAACATTGACAATTAAATGAAACAAAAATATTATTTGCATCTCATATTCATAGGCTACTTGTCATAGTATCTCCAATTTCTTCACAAAAATCATCTTCAATATCACTTAAAGTTTCAAAATGTGAATTCATCAATCTAAATCAATAATTTATAGAATTTAAAATCAAATTTTTACCTCTAACCTCGGGAAAACCATGTAACCAATTTCTAGTACAAATCAAAGCTTGGACATTTCTTGGAAGGAGACTGTTTCTGTAGGAGTTCAACACCCAACCTCCTATACTGAAAGCAGATTCTGATGCCATTGTAGTAATTGGAATGCTGAGAATATGACATGCTAGAGAATCCAAATCACCATAACGTTGTCCGTTGTTTTTCCAGTAAGTTAGGACCTCCATATCTGTAAAAGACCTCACATCTAATCTAAGCTCATCCAAATAAAATCCAGATTATATTTGGTGTTTTCCAAGACAGGAAGGATGTTTCTCTCAAGTTCAAAGAGGTCATGTATCATAAAAACATACTAAATATGACAAAATTTTGGAAAGTAAATGATAATATGAAAATGAGAAAATATACTTAAAAAATTTGGATCATCTTCTAATTGTGACTCTGTAAGAAGTTCATTAGAAGTTGATGTTTTAGTGAAAGTGGAAGAAGTTAGAGTCTTGGTGTGATATTCTTCATAAAGATCCTTCAAATTTTGCTTAACAACACCATTTTTTCCTATAAAGTACTCGGATCCCCCTTATCATAAGTAGATATGAGGATTTGAAGCTTTAATCTTGGATCCAAAATGGATCCCATGGCTAAAATGATACTATATTCATCCCAATATTTAGCAAACTTGGATTGTATACCCTTAGCCATAAATTCCACTCTACTATCACCACAATTAGCATATTTCATCAACAAGCACTCAATTTTCCACACTTGTAGAAAATACACATTGGCTATAGGATATTTGACCCCGGAAAAGTATGTAGTGATCACACTAAAAAGCTTCAGAAGATCACAAATTCTCTCGCCAAGATCCCATTCATCCTCTGAAGGCAACGACTTGTAATTTCTATCACATTGTTTCAGGCTGACAAATGCCCTACGAAACTTCAATGCTCTAGCAAGCATATCATAAGTGGAGTTCCATCGTGTAGGAACATCTATTGACAATCCAGCTCCACTCCTAATCCATGCACTTTCAACACATGCTGCAAATGCTTCTTTTCTTGAATCTGATGCTTTGACAAACTTAACACTATCTCTGATATTTTCTAAGAGATCAGTAGCTAGTAGGAATCCTTCCTTAACTATCAGATTCAATATATGCCCACAACATCTCACATGAAATTTTTTTCCATCATACAGTATTTCACCACCACTAATCATCTGAAGACGATGCTTAAGAATTCTCTGCATACTATCATTACTAGTAGCACTATCCAATGTTATAGAAAATACCTTCTTCTCTAAACCCCATTCTTTCAAGCAACCTAGAATCTTATTAGCTAATTTTTCATCGGTATGCGGAGGTTTCATGTCAATGAACGCTAGAATCTTATTGTTTAAATTCCAACCTTCATCAATATAATGAGCAGTCAAGCACATATATCATGTCACGGTGCTATGAGCTGTCCACAAATCAGAAGTAAAACATACCCGCCCTTTAAAATTCGCACACACTTTTTTAGTTTCTCTTTCTCTACCTCATATCTCCTAAGAACATCATTCCCAGCTGTTCTTCTACATATAGGCTCACAATTAGGATTCAAATACTTGTCCATAGCTCTAACCTTTTCATACTCAACATATCTAAAAGGCAATTCATGGTGAATAATGATTTCACTAACCATTTGTCGATCTACTTTATAATCATATTGCCTTTCTTCTCCTGGTTGTGGAACTCTCTTTAGACAAATCTCTAAATGACGCTTTAAAGCTGATGTTCCATGGTTGGATTCTATGACTAGCTTCTTATTACAATGAATGGAACGACCTCTCTGTTTGCCATCTCATTCTACTCCAATTGGTACAAACTCTTTCCAAACAGTAGATTTTTCTCTAACTTGCAGTTAAAATAGAGAGATTATATGAAAAATTAAATGTTGCTGTTCAATGAATCCGACAAAAACAAGTCAACATTATATGAAAAATTCAACATTGCTAATCAAATTTAGCATGTATTGTAAGAAATTGCAGAGAGTGAATATAGAACGAAATTAACCTTGGCATATAATCTTAATATAGATCTAGTAACTTAACAGACATACAGAGATCAACAAAACAAAGCTCGATTACATGATTTAAGCATCAAAAAGAAGAAACAATTTACCTTAAAGGGTAACAAACTTGGATGTAAGAATCAAAACGAAGAAGAAGATCAAATTAGTAATCATATATTTGGAAGAGAAAGAGAATGAAATTAAGAAAGCTATCTAAGAGAAAACAAAAGAGAGAAAGAGAAAGATGTCAAGATCCTTCCATTAAAGCAAAAAAAAGCTTAATTATCATCACCCAGAAACTCATAGCCGTCAATAACCATAGTTAGATCCCAACACAAATAAATAGTCGTCATCATCAACAATTCAGTCTAGATAAACACGACCTAAAAGCATTGGTGAGTATA
This sequence comes from Lepidium sativum, assembly GCA_023374145.1. NCBI lineage: Eukaryota > Viridiplantae > Streptophyta > Magnoliopsida > Brassicales > Brassicaceae > Lepidium > Lepidium sativum. The sequence continues at coordinate 17,879 of JAKUCM010009619.1, read as the reverse complement.
AAAATAAAAACCTAATTCATCGTTGAAAATTTCAAAACTTCCAAATCATCTCACAAAAAGTTCGAACTATATCAATTAAAAAAACAACGAATCAGAACCCAATAAAAAGCAAAGACCCAATCATGAATCCGAACCTGGAGCAAAGTCGAAAGAGATTGATAGCTGGAGAAACGAAAGTAGAGGGCTTTTTTCTGGGAGCTTGAATCTCCCAAACTCGGATCTGAACCGCGTTGAGAGAAAGACATAACAACTAAAGAAGGTTATTCCCTAAAGCACCAAAACCCATTGGATACCCGTTACCAAATGGGTATATCCGAAAAAACCCATTTGTTATGGGTAATTATGATAACACGAGTTTTAATCCTATATCCTACTGCAAGTGCACAGCAAACGTAATAGTATTTAGGGGTCGAATTCCTCAGAGAACCAGATTACACTTTCGACTTCTATCGAATCGCAAGCTATATCAATCAAAATAAGAGAAGTAAACACTAACAACTTAAACGCAAATGTAATCAAATAACTAAAGCAATCAGATGTCGGGTATTCATTCAGGAGTTAGAATTCTTGTCAGGCAAACTATTCAGAAACAAATCTGAGCATATTTCCGGCTTGAACATAAATAAAGATAAACCAACTCTCGTTGAATCTACCCCTCTACTAATAATCTAAAGGTCTTAACTGTCGTTGGTTTCAGATTACAAATAGGCTTTATCGCTTAGATTCATGTACCCACAACCCAACCTAGCATCAACTCTCGTTGGTAGTGAAGGAACTGCTCTTCTAATCTAGTTCTGGTTCTTAACAATCTTCTGGAAAGTTAACAACCTAAAATCATCGACTAGGTGATCAGGCTAATATATGCATTAAACTCAAGTATTAGAAGGAGAATCATCTATTCACCAATCATATTTGTTCCCTAACAGTGAATTCTAAAACCCTAGAATCCCTAAATCCGATCTAAGATTTACTCAGACATAGAACAATGAATCAAGCAAATCATGATGAACTGAAACTGAAATTGCATTAATAAAGAGAAATAAGATTCAGAAATTCTTCTCAAGTGTGAAGAGATCTTCTTCCTAGCTTACAAACTCTCAAACTTCTGTAAAAATCATTCTTCAACAACTCAAATACTCCTCTAAAAATAAAATAGAAAAAGAGTATTTATAGGTCCAAAACAAGAGCTGAAACGATCGATCGATCGTTGGATAATGAGTCGATCTCTCAGAAGCCAAGTCGTTCTTCAGATCGTGCGCATATTCTCTGTTAAAGCACGGATCGATCGACCCTTGTGTTGATCGATCGATCCTTCCTCTCGTGGAAAATACCACAAATTGCGTCAAACTTCTTCAAAGTCCACCTTCAAGCATAATTCCAACTCTGATCGTTTTTGGCCTAAAATCTCAATAAAACACGGATGAATTCTCCAAATATAAATGTAATAATGAGCGCAAAACCGATAAAATATGAGGAACATCAAATACCCAATTTAAGCCCACTTATTTTTTCTTATTGAAATAAGACTTTAGGCTCTTATTTTTTCTGGGTTTAGGTACACAATGGATAAAACCCAAGAGTAACATCCCTATATATATAGCCATATCATATTCTCCCAAATTCAGAATATTTGTAGTTTTAGGGGAAAGATATGAAAAACAAAAAGTATTTTATTTTACTTTAAGGGCTTTGAAAGAAGAGAAAGACTTTTAACCTTTTTTAGAACATCTTTGACTATATTTTTTTTTTGTTAACATTGGGCCACAAATGGCCGGCCCATTAGCCAAGTTTTTGCAAATGCAAGCGGGGGGACTCGATCCCAGGATGTGCAAATGCGCATGCCTCTTGTGGACTTACCACATGCCACTAGACTAAATGCCACTTCCATTAATGATCATATATTAGAGTTCTATTATAAAGAAATTTGGGTTAATGGCTATAAGTTTAACCAAAATTAGTTTTCCCATAATGTTTTCTAGTTATTTGACTATTTTACCTTTACAATCTAATGCAAATCTTTGTGTTAGAAATATATATTGGATATAGATATGCTTTTGATTTTTTATTTATTTTAATACTCCAAAATTTGAAGTTATACACAGTAGTTATAGAACGGGTTGCTTGTACTCTGACTTTATTTACTTCAACACTAAAAATATTAATTCTTGTCTTCTTTGCAAAAGTTTTTCTCCTAATTTGTCATTGATTTTGTTTTTTACGGTTGTATTTTTTCCAAATCGACTTTTTTGACCTTAGATCTATTAAGATTTGTGTCATACAATTGTTTTTGATGGCTTGCAGTATAAAAATCTGGATTTGTACATGTTATTTTGTGTTCTTCTCCATTTTCTAAGACGTGACAAGATGCGTACATGTGCAGAGTTAAACAAAAGGTACCGTAGAAAATCAAACATAAATGTTTATTGTTAAAAACGGAACCATATATATTGCTATATGTATATAGGATAATCTACTAGCGCAACACATACTAAACAAAGACAGAAGAAGTACATAAATTATGTAGGGTCAAGGACCAAAAAAGGAAATCCTCGAGCTTCGGGTTGTGAATCCCGAGATGAGGAGACGGATCCCGAGAGGATTGGGTCACATTTCTCGAGGGAGAAGGAGATGTGACATAATCGCTATTTTGTGAACATGTGATCTTTTACTCCAACTTTAACGCCTAAGTCTTTTGCTTATCAAGCAACATTCTTCCTTGCTTGATACTGAAGCTTTCGGTTCTTTGATCAACACTCCCCCGTAACTTTGAATCTCTAAATTGTTAGGATCAAGCTTGAAGGCTATAACTCACCACCTCATTAAATACCTTAGTGTAAAACTCAATTAGGATAAAAACATCTAAGGGAAAAATAGTATGGGTCATTGTCATGGCTTGGGTGAATCTCTTAGCCCAAGCTTTGAGTATATAAACTCACACACCTTTGTACTTGCACCTTTAGTGAAGATGTTTGTAAGTTGTCCGCAAGTTAATCCACAATTTATTGTGGTTGGTTCTTGAGTTTCAACTCCCAAGTCTTTAAGCAATGCCTTCAACCATATGAGTTCATCTGTTAGCTTTCTCATTGCTCTATACCCGGCTTCCGCACTAGAGCATGACACTATTTTTTGCCTCTTGCTCTCTCAAGTGACTAGGTTGCCTCCAAGGAACATGCAATACCAAGTAGTTAACTTGTGGTCTTTTCTATCTCTACCCCAATCCGCATCATAATACCTAACAAGTGTTGTGTTTTCATTTCGACCCATCCATATGCCTTGTTCCGGAGTCCCTTTGAGGTATCTAAGGATCTGTTTCACCATTTCCCAATGACATTCTTTGGGTGTTTGCATATATTGGCTCACTTGATTCACCGCGTAGCACAAGTCTGGTCTTATAATGGTGAGATATATCAACTTTCCAACCATCCTCCGATATAGATGGTCATCCTCAAATGGTGCTTCTTTATACTCCCCCTTGCACGTTGCTTTGTAGGCATCCTCAAGAAGAGTCATGGCTATTTTATTACCTACATCACACTCATTCAAAATGTCAAGAGTATACTTCCTTTGAGAAAAGAAGAGGCCATCTTTCAAACGGCATAGTTCAATGCCAAGGAAGTATTTCATTTTGCCTAAATCTTTAATATCAAATACGGATTTAAGGTGTTCTTTGATACCTTTGATTGCATCCTTGTCACTCCCGGTGATGATAATGTCATCTACATAAATAAGGATAATTAAAATACGATTCATACCTTGGCTTGTGAATAGAGTATGATCGACTTCTGATTTTCTAAACCCATGATCCCTCAAGGTGTGACTTAACTTGTGATACCACGCTCTTGGTGAGTACTTGAGTCCATAGATGGCTTTCCTAAGCCTCAAAACATTCTCTGGTTGAACAATGTATTCAAGGCCCGGTGGAAGACGTATGTAGACCTCATCCTCAATTGTCGAATCTTAGGATCTTGATATTTGCATTATATTGAGTCAAAATATCATTTTGAAAGTTAGTAAAGACTTCAAGCACTCGATCTTTACTAGGAAATAATGTTAACTATGTGTATTTTGATTTTTTATCTATAAATGTGACAAAATACTTATGATTTTTCTTAAATTCACAAAGTGAAGACCACACATGTGAATGAATAAGATCAAAACATTTTTCATACATCGTTGAAGACTTAGGAAACACCGTTTTTACAGTGTTTCCCAATAATACAAGCCTCACAATTATCATTCTTAAAAGAAACATTAGGCAATAATAAGTTCAAAGCTCTAGGATATGGATGACCCAAACGGGAATGCATCAACACATTATTGTCTACATTACTACTTGAAGCATTAGCTAAATGAGAACTAGCTAAGCATGACTTTAAAGATAGATTTGGATCGTTCTTGATGTCTTCCAACAAGTACAATTCATCCTTGGTAACACCTATTCCAAGGATCTTTCCACTCTTAATATCCTGAAAATGAACCGAGTTAGAATCGAATATAGATTTGCACTTTATGTCACATACGATCTTATGAACACTCAATAAATCTGATTTAAATGTTGGTATATAAAAGGCTTTAGATTTTTTATCAAATATTCTAAGATTTCCTATACCTCTAATTGGTACTTTTTTCCATCAGCAATGCTAAAACATCCTAACAATGGTTCCAAATTCCCAAGCAACTTAGCATTACTAATCGTATGGTGTGTTGCTCCGATTTAAACTACCAATGGCTTATCAATTCTGGACACATAAAAAGAGTTACCGGACTACTTTATGGAATTGATGGATTTGATGAGATCCTCAAGGTCATCCCTCCTTAACAAGTCTCCATGAATAGCCACCATAGCATTACTCACAGCTGCTTGAGAGGTGTTCGGAGCATAAGCTTGAGTCGTAGCTTCTTCACTTGCAAGATTGGCCATTGGCTTATCTCATGGATTATTTTGCTTGAGGTGTGGATAAAGAACCCAACAACGATCCTTGGAATGCTTTTTCTTATTGCAATGATCACAAATCCACACCTTCTTTTCCTTATGACGATAGTTTGTCTTATTGGCCCTGGCTAGCTCCCCTTTACCACCAAGAAGGCTTTAAGATCCTTGTTCTCTTTGAATTAAGCCACACACCTCTTCAAGACTTGGGAGCTTATCTTGCCTTAGGAGATGATGAATGAGATCTCCATAGGCCGGATTGAGATTTTATATGAGGTTGAACACCTTGTCTTGTTCGAGCTGTTTGCCTAGTACCGCCGGATCCACCGTTGGTGGTCTCAACATTTCAAGCTCGACCCATAGTGGCTGATACTTTCCAAACCATTGGATAAACTCCATGTCCTCTTGACTTAGGTCATTGATATTTTTCTTCACCTCATACACTTGACTAAGGTTCGAGAGGTTACCATAAACCTTCTTGAGAGTGTCCCATAGTTGTTGGCACTCTCACAATAAGAGAAAGCTTCATAAATGGCGGGATTTAGTGAGTTTTGGATGATGACAAGCGCCATTTGGTCTTTTTGGTACCACTTAGCATTTTCTTCATCAACCGCAACCATTACACTAGTGTCGCCTTCTTTTTCCTTACCAACATATCAGACCGCCTTCTTTGGAGGTTCTCCTTCAATATGAGCCCAAAGTCTACGACCACTCAACACGTTCTACACCGTTCTTGCCTAAAATAGGTATTTGACATCCTTAAGGGTCCCAAATTACTAAGTTAAAACACATTGTATGGATCGAGATTTGGAGTTAAATAACGAATTTTTAAAATAAAGTGTGTAATTTGTATAATTTAGGCCGATTTATGGTCTAATGTTGAGAAAAATAAAATTTAGTTAATCATTGAATATACCCGGTGCACTAGTTTAGTTTGTATGTGTATGTTTTCTTTATGATAGTTCGTGTTTATCCAGCTTACTTTTTCTAAGTAATGGAGAAAATGACCGAAACATGTCACTGAAAGACTCTACTAAGACAAAGATGGGCTGTATATTAGTTTTATTATTTATCTAGTATTAGTTTTCAATTAGGAAATTAATTTCATTTCTTGATCTACAATATCCCATATAAGAGAGAAAGATAGTGATGCAAATTACTTCTATTAAGACCACTTCCATTATAACATGAGTACATAACTATTAATATTGAGATGCTTTAAAATGGCATTAGATTCTGTAATTGAAGTTACTAGATTTGCTACTTTTTGCAGGTTTAGGAAAATAAAGTGAATTCCAAAGTGCATAACAAATCAATACATGGATTGAATTCATAATATGTCATGTCGTGATCTTGCCTAGTAATTTATACACCCAAAGGAATTGAAAACACTCGTTCCCTTTTGTTTCAAATACATTTGTGCTATAGCTTTATTTTTAGAGACTAAATCATTAAGGTTTACTTTGTTTACCGAGATGTAAACCTCTTAATGGATGATCTTGCTAGTTATGGTTTGTTCTTGCCTTTAGAATTTGATTACTTTCATTTTTTACCTCCTTGTTTTGGTGATGTTTTAATGCGGGATTCGATGGGTGAGATTAGTCACATACATGTTTGAATTTAATTTTTATTAATAAAGTAATTTATACACCCCATCAAAAGGATATGAAATTCTTCAAAAAAAAAAATGATTTGGACAAAAGACAAAAATATATTCCCACAATAATATTGGCCTATTTTCGAATCTTTTTACGCATTGTAATTTACATAGAAATACGTCCTATAAAAATATGATAATATAACTTATACTTATGAAAAGTAATATACTTAGTTTTTAATCTTGTGAGCAAATTTTCGTAGTTTTATACTTTTATATTATATATATATATACTCTGTTAATTAGTAGTTAGATTAAAGCCTTTTACAAAAAAAAAAAAATAGTAGTAAGATTATGTGGTACTAATTAAGTTTAGCTGCATGACTCATGACTGCCCAAAAAAAAAGCATTAGATCCATAGTATATAGAAAATGGAATTGATTTCTTCAGAAATTATAACCTCTTGATGCAAAAGAGTAAAATCTAATCTTTTCTTTATAGGTAATTGTTTTTTTTTCACAGCATGTCAAGATACTCCTAATATTTTCAGCTCAAATTTTAGTAAACTGCGTATGATAAGACACAGGAAACCAACTATCATCCCGCACCGCTAAAATCTAATCTTAAGCAAAAAGAAAATGATTGCATCTTTGGTCTTTTAGCATTGATACTATTCCTCTCTTGGGAATCGTCTACCTTATTGTGGAACAATATCTATAGAAAACCTCTAATTTCTACAAATTATTATTCCATTTTGTAAAAAATTTATGTGTTGTCCAATTAAGCAATCACTAGCTTATTGCCATCCTTTGGAGATGAGGTTTTTGTCACCCCTAATTTACAGTTATTAATTATTACAATCGTGCAATGTTCTATACATAGGTAATAGGTAATGCTTCTTTTTTTTTGTCAAAAAGTCTAATGGCTTTTAAATTCTCTCATATTATTGCAGGTAGGGGGTTCGATCCCTAATGCCTTGAAAATTTGTAAAGTGACTACACCACTGGGTCACCTGTCCTCGGCAGATAATGTTTTTACAATAACTATTTAAGTAATAAATTGACGTGTATACTTATACTTTAACCATATGCTATATGTATATATATATATTAATATACAATATTTTTTTTTTAAATTAATACTCTATAAATTAATATACACTAAAAAATTTTATAAAGTAATATAATTTTATGGTTTCAAATTAAATTTTTGATTCCTATAAATTAATAAAAATATATTATTTTAATATAGTTTTAATATTATTTTATATTAATGTTGTAAAAGAAAAACAAAAACAAAAATGGTAGGTACATTGTGATCAATGACGTACGGAATGAGTTCACGAACGGCTAGAAATGGTTCTTTAACATTATATGATTGCAATTATATGCATATTTATGATCACTGACAAAAGCTTTTATAAGCTTTTCTGCGTTTATATTGGGCTTATATTTATAATAATATCAAACGCAGATTTGCAACGATTATGCCTCTTACAACTTTACTTGAACAGGATCTGTTCTATAATATCGTATTTTTGGATATGTTTATAATTAAATAAATATTATGGCTGTATTCTTCAAATACTTTTGCGTTGCAGTAAATTATCGATTGGATCTTATATTTTCATCAACTTATTGTGAAACTAATTTCTCATTTTACATCATTTTGAAAAGACTGGAAGACCATATCGAATCTTATATTAGATTTCTTTAAGAGTTTTGAAAAAAGGCAAATCAGATTTCTTTCGATCCTAAACTAAATAAAAGTGGTCAATAATAGGATATTAGATAAAGTAGAATCGGATGATCACCAAGCATAGGAGTGGTTGGGGACATGGCGCAAGCTTATTGATCATGATTATTGTCTAAAACTAAGTTGTTATTTTTTAACTATATGAATACGAAATCGTGTTTTTGGTCTCATTAAAATACTAAATCAAGCTAGTCGTCAATATTCGTTTTCAAAATTAATTTGATCGTTCGGTCCACATCTCCGGATTAAAGAAAAAAGTCTGTATGATAATTCATAATGATATGATCCTTTCACAATTTATTTCGCTAGATAACGTTATATTCTTTTCAAGCTATACGCTACTAAAATTTGTAACTGTAATAAACTTCACTAAAATATTTTCAATGAAAGTATAGTTACACTTTTCAATTTTTCAATGCGTTTTAGTAAATTATTTAAACTTGCCGGATAAAAAAAAGGAAAAGACATTTTTTCTACTAGTACTATAATATTTATTAATGTCAGAAACAAAAAAGAATGAAAAATATTTCTGTATTGATTTGATGGTTAAATACAAAGATTTTATAAGCTAAATACAAACTAGAAAAAAAGTATATATGAACAATAAGGAAAACATAGATAGAATAGAGATATCTAATACCTCCTTCCTCAAGGTGGAGAATGAAGATTTAAAATTCTCATGAGAAAAAATTCTGAAAATTAGTTCCTTAGTTATGCTTTCTGATGATTGTTCCATGATTGATTTCATCTCTTATAAAATGACAATATGTTTCCGCATATTTCGTCCATTCATGAAATGTTAGGTTTGTACTCAAGTGAATAGTGAACATACTCTCATAATTTAGTTTTATTGGCATCTCAACTATAACACCAAAACAGTGTAGCAGATTTCGAATATCAAAGAATCTCTATGAATATGTATGATGTTGCTCTGTATTCAGCTTCCGCAAATGAGCGAGAGAGCATTTCCTGTTTTCGTGTCTTCCACAAAAATTGGAGAGTCTCCGAGTTGTATGAACCATGATGTAAGAGAGCCTTGTATGAGTGGACAACCTGCCTAATTGGAATCACTCCAAGCTTGCAGTTTGAGGGGTTGACATGCTCGTAAAAGAATACCTTCCCCAGGTTTTCACTTTAGATACCTCACAACTCTAAGTGATGCATCCTAATGATCTTCCTTTGAATAATTGCATAATTGGGATAAAACATGAATATAGTATGAAAATTCAGGTGAAGTTATTGCAAGAAATATCAACCATCCAACTAGTCTACGATATTTCGTTGGATCTTTGAGTAATATAGTGGTTGAAAGCCAGAGTTTATGATTCTAATCAATCAAAAATGTCACTGATTTTGCTCCCAGTAAACTCGTTTCTGTAATAATGTCGAGAATGTATTTCCTTCGACATAAGTAAATCTTGTACTGTTACGCGCGACTTCCAATCCCAAAAAATATTTGAGCAATCTCAAATCCTTCATCTTGAAGCACTCACTCAAGTATGCTTAGAAGTATGTGATAACCTGAGGAGAACTTCATGTGGTGATCAAATCATTAACATACAAAAGTACATGAATATGAATACCATTATGATCAAAGATAAACAAAAGCGTAATTTGGAGTAGACTGTATAAAACCATACTCCAATAAGGTTGTTGTTAACTTCTGAAACCAACAGTGTGGTGCTTGGCGCAAACTGTATAGTGATTTTTGCAGTCTACACATTTTTTCTTGTCTGATATTTTAAATTATGGAGGTAAACGCATATAAACCTCTTCATCCAAAACCCCGTGAAGGAAAGTGTGCACATCCATTTGATGCATTTTCCACTCAGGTAAAGCCACAGTTTCTAACAAACATCAAACTATTATCATTTTGGCTACATGTGCGAAAGTTTATGTGAAATCCTTTCCTTCAATCTCCTTTTTCCAAAAACAACTAATCTCGCCTTGTATTATTCAACTATGCCATCAGATTTGTACTTTATACAATAAACCCACTTATAGCCCAAAGCTCTCTTGTCTGGAGGAAGAGTTTCGATAGTCCACGTTCCAGTATCTTTAAGAGCTATGATCTCGCCACGCATAGCTTCCCGAAAAAATTCATCCTCAATGGCTTCCTTGTATAATTTTGGAACTATAGTTGCCGAAAGAGCTGCAAAAACTGTTTATACTATTTTGAAAAGAGCATCAGAAGATAAAAAAAATCTACAAGTGGATAACACGAGGAATCATGTATGATGTTTGCCACGAAATCTTTGGGTCGTATAGATTAAACTTTATTTCATTTCAACAACCCACATTTGGATGTTCGATATGATCCTTATATACCACGGGATCATCATTGGTAATTGGTGGTTCTGTGTCAGGCGGTAATTTATTAAGATTCTTGAAGTATGCTTCATCCGATTGGCCACTCTATCGTGTATTAGCAATTATTGTTTTTATCCTCTGTATGTTCACGCCATTTTTGACAGAAAAGCGCTTATGTATGTGTTGCCACAATTCACATGCAACATTACGATGCAGCAGTGGAGCGTACAACTGGTTCAATGGTGAGCTTGATCCAGGAAATAACTAATGCATTATTAGTCTACCAATTTTCAAGATCTAGAGAATCAGCTGAGGGCTGAGGGATTGTACCATCAACGAAGCCAAACTTCTTCCTGGCTTTAAAGGCGAGATGCAGATTTGATGACCACTCATCATAGTTTGGGCCCCGAAACAATTGTTGGAAATAATACACCCAGGATTATCACTCGCCGTGAGGGCATATGGGAATATTGTTCGCCGTTGAATAATAACAGGTTATGGGGGACTAATGTGTAAAGAAGAATCATTTGTCATTTAGAATGATAGAAGTAAAGATAACAGTGAGATTCGGAGAATGAAAACTCAGCCGCCAATAGCTTAGTAATATGAAAACCTGGTCATAATACCATGTCAGAAACAAAGAGAATGAAGAATGTTTATGTATTGATTTGATGGTCAATGACCTTTCTTTATGCAAAAGTTTCATACTCTCAGCTAGGTACAAACTAGGAAAGTAGATATGAACAATAAAGAAAGAATGTATAATTAATCTACTTGTGTTTGGTACATTATCATTTGAAGATGTACTTTTTTTTAAACAAGTAACCATTGGATTGGTCTGATCCATATAGCCTAAATTATTTAACTAGAGTTGGGTGAAATTCGAACTCACCGTCTCGTGTCTAGATAAATAAAGAATCAGCCAACTGAACTATTTGTTTTTTTGGCTTTGAAAACGTAATTCTTATATATCATCTCTCACAATTTTAGAATATATGTATTAATGCAATTAAAATGTTTTTGGTATTTTTATTATTGTTTATAATGTTATGTTTGCGTATTATTTGATAGTAATATATCTTATATTGGAAGTTGGAGTAACTCTTACCTAATATATAATAAAATTACCATTGCTAATTAATTTTAAATTAGAAAATTGTTAGCATTTAATAATAATTAATCTAAAACGAGTTAATTTTCACCATTACTTATATGGTGTCTTCTGCTGTAAATTAGGTTCTATAAAACATCCGATTTGCGGCCCAACAACCCATTATTTTGCTTATGTCCCAACCACAAACTTTTACCTTCCTGTTTTTGTTTTAGTCAATATTTTAAAAATCGAGTTAGACACAGATTCGATAATATCAATGAATAGTCGGATTGATTTAAACAATCAAACCAAATTTTTATATTTTAATTTTTTATCTATATAAGACATGATCTAAATTAATTTGACAATGTAAATAATTTGATATTCTATAAAGACAAGATAACACATTTGAAAATTTTAAATAATAAATAAGTAAAAAAGTTTAATTAAAAAAATTAATAAACACACTACAAAAGTATTAAACTAAAATTTTTTAGAGCAAAAAATTAGTTCATTTTATTTGATTATATTCGTCGTCTCTAGATTAAATTTTTCTAAAATTAAACTTAAAATTTTTGTTTTGAAAACGTAATAAAAGATATAAAATAATATATAATAGTAACACATTTATATAAATTATCTGTTAATATCATTTATAATTTATAAACATTAATTACAAACACCATCTCTATTAATTATAATAATAATCGAAATATTTGGAAAATATAATAAACATACTTTTATGGTGTAAATTTTGATTCTAAAACTTTTACTTTTGTATTTTTATGAAAAGAAGAAAATAATAGTAAAATTTTATAAAGAAAAATTTAAATTGTTAGTGAACATGTTTTTAATATTGGCTCGGATCACCGGTTTTATCAGTTTTTGACTCGTCTTATCTGAATTTTAATTCAACTCATACCGATTTGAATAGTGAGTCACAGTCCAACTGGTCGGACCGGCCGGTCCGATCCGGTTTTCAAAACACTGGTTTTAGTGTTAGAAAGAATAATTTGTTGACAAAAACATGAATACATAGTTTAAACATGAAAGAGAGTGATTAGTCTAATTCCACCCTAGATTTTTTACATAACTATGCATGTACCTAAATCTTAAGACACTTATCAATTACACACAAAACTAAAATTAAAACTTTAGTTCCACGTAAACTATCACACATAATACAAAAACACGAGAAGTTTTTCCTTCTTTTTAATTGCACACAAAATTTTATAATAAAAATCAAATTTTACCCAATTTTAAATTATGAAATTTTATGAAAATAAAAGAAATACTGAATACAAACCCGATCTAAACCCAAAATGAACCAATCCAGAAATTTAAAATACTCAAATGAGTCTTAAACTCGACTAGAAAATCGCTATGTTGACAAAAAAAAACTATCTTAATCCTTTGGGTGTTTTTAATGCTATGTGTATTACTTTGGGTAAAATTATATTTTTAACTTTAATATTGTGTGCAATTAAAAAATGAGCAAATTTCGGGTAGAGTATTAATTTTAGTTTTGTATGTGATTAACAAGCACATTAATGTTTAGGTACATTCATAGTTATATGTCTTGTTCTAAATCTCGGCCGAGTTGCCAGAAACTCGGCCGAAAAAACATTGATATGTGATGTATCGAGGCGAGTTGGCACTACAACAATACATACACTTTAAAACTCCGGATTTCGTCTCTAAATTGTTCTTAACTCCCTTTACAAAGAATTAGGGACGAAGTCTATTTCGTCGTGTTCTGATCGTCGTAACAGACAAAATGTTATGAATTTGTTGTAAAAGTTAACAACTCACAGATTTCAATGTTATTGCGTCTTAAATGTGGCGTGGTAATAGCGTTGTAAAATATGGGACGCGTTGTAAAATCGTTGTTAACAAAAACGAGATGAAGGGGTTGTAACCTTTGCAAGTAAGTAACAACAATGTGTTACATCGATTTTACAACTCCCAAAGTTAACAACGAATTAAAGACAACCTATTTTACAACTAATTAGGGACGAAACACTTTACAACAAATCAAAGGCGTCTATTTATGTTGAATTAAGGACATTTTTGCCAAGAAATAGGGACAAAATATTATTTGTTTTTTTTTAAATAAAAATATTTATATAAATTTTGTAATTTAATAATTTTAGGAATTGAATTATTTTAATAAAACTTAATTTTAAAATGTGTTTGTAAAATCATTAAAATTACAAAATGTTTATTGTGGAAGTTCAATGAACATATCCGTACTACACTCGTTTTGATCTTCAGTCACTCGTTGGTTTAAACCAATATTTTCTGAAGTCTGGATCCCAAGGTTCTACGCTCAAATGCCTATGTTGCATTGGGGTTGTCCGCAACCAAAATATCTAACATGGACTCCATTGCTTCAAATTTTTGATCTGTCATTTGTTGTTGTTGTTTTAGCTCTGCCATTTCTTCAAGTGAAACCATCAACTGACTACAGAGAGAGCTTTCAATATCCAGTTAGATGTGACTCTCGGGATAAGAATAAGAATTGTATAAGTTATGATTAAAATATTAAATGAAATACTTAATAATGTGAACCTGCTTATAAATTGCGTTGATTTCAGGAGTACTCAATTCCACAGGAGTATCATCAGGGGATTTCCGGGAAAGTTGAGTATGACGCTCCTGAACCACATATTCAACCTGGCTGTGTAGCCTCTCACATCGAGGATCAATAAAAAATATGGACTTATTCCTATGAGTAGATGCGTACAGATCTAGAAGATAAGAAATATTTTCAGTCTTTTCAGCCTAAAAAAATAAAACTTAGTTAAATATTAATTAAGTTGTAACAGAAATGATCTAAATATTTTAATTTTTTTTTTTAAAAACTTACAATTTGTATAGCTACTTCGCCAAAAGGCATATGTCATGCAGTGTGAGGCATACCGACCGGCAAACCATCTAGACCAACCGTTTTCCAAGAAGCGGAACACTGAGCAGCTGTCTTCACTCAGTTGCGGTCTATCCAATAACTTTTCAACCCCTCCCAAACTGTGTTGGTCATAAAGTTATGTTTCTCGTCATCTCCTTTCACCTCCCAATATGTCTTCCAGTTAGAAACAGTGTTACAAAGCCGCTTCATGGTTTTTTGGTTGAATTCATGCTTGATTGTCTCGTTGATAGAGATGTCACAGTTCCAACGTTGCTAGTAAAAAAGAAAATTTAATTAGTATTTAATATTTAGTAAATAAATAGGTTTAATAGAATGTAATAATTTAAATTTTAAAAAAAAATTAATTACCGCGAAAACCTTAAACCATGTAATGCGAAGGTGTTGATTTCCAGTTAGGAGTCACCTCTACATAATAATTTTTGATGCACTTTGTAATGCTTCGCCCCACTTTCCTATCAACACCAAACCTCAAATTTTCAAAACGGATATAATTAGTAAATATATAATTATAAAAAATGTAAATTTAATAAATAAAATTAAAATTAAAAAAAAATGTATCAATAAGTACCAGTATGTCGATCGACATGTAATACTCGCAAATTTTTATGATTTGCAGCCACGAGAATATCCTCCACCCTATACTTCGCATAGGGGGCATTTGGTGGTACCAAGAGATTCGGATGAATAGCTCCTGGAACCGGTGGAGGGTCAATGGACTCGTCCGGTGTTGGTGAAGAACCCGGAGGGGTGTGAGTTTGTGATTGTGTTTCTGGTACTGCTGAGGAAGTTGACGACAAAGCAGCACCGTGAACAAGGTCACTGTAGTGGACATGACTTGCATTATTACGGGGAGCCATAGATGAATTATCTACAATGCAATTAAAAATCATTACAATTCTATAATAACATATATTTCATTATAAAATTTTAATTCCACCCTAAATTCTAATATAATTCTAAATTTCATGTGTCCTAAGTCTCTAAAAACTAAGTACGTTCTAAGTAAAAAAAAACTAGAGAGAAGGTAGAGAATAGTACCTTAGAGAGAGAAGGAGAATTGAGAAATGAGCAAGGAACTTGTATCTTTCGTGATGTCTATATAGGGATTAGGGGGCATAGTCAACGCGTTGGGAAGTTACATTTCATCGTAAAGTAGGTTCTACTTTACAACGTAAGCCTTGTAAAGGTGTTGGTAAACCAATTTTCATCGTAAAGGAGTTGTTAAATTAGGTTCTAATTTACAACGAAAACCTTGTAAAGGTGTTGGTAAATTAGTTTCGAATTTACAAAGAAAACCTTGTAAAGATGTTGGTAAACCCTAAATTGACATTTCTTTAATAAACTTTCGTTGTAAACGTGTTTGTACATTACAACGTATTTATGACGTTCCCTTTGCCGTCCATTTTACAATGTTTCCTTTGCCTTCTATTTTATGACTTTTCTTTGTCGTCCATTTTACGACGATTTGTTTTTTTTTTTTTTTTGTGACAATATATTTTTGATTTATATATATATATATATATATATGTTTTTGATTATAATATATATGTTTTCAACGGTTATATACATTTTTTTGATTTAGCATACATAACTAATTTATTAAACTGATATGATGAAAAATTACTTAATACAATATAGGCTGTTAATGATACATTGAATCTCTAATGTGTTCATACATGTTAAACAACAGGATATACCAGATTCTTCACTATTACTATCATTTCTACTACTCGGATCATCATTTCATCAAATTGTCACGGTCCTCGTTGTCAACATCATCTGAAGGGAGATCTTTGTATTCTCGGTTTTCCGGATCAATTGGCACAACTAGCTATGTAGCTTGATCGGGCACCTGTATATTCGTACATGATTCTTCTTGTAATGGTAAATCTCCACCTCCAATAATTCGACCACGGGGAGTGGTTTTAATAGCAGCTAACCAATTGATTATGGACTCTTTGATCCTAGGATATGTAATGAAGCTAACTTGCTCTACTTGTGATGATAAGATGAAAGGCTCAAATTTTTGTTGTATCTTCTCCTCCTATTTACATCCACAACTCCAAATTTGCTATATCGAACACATATGTTAATTACGGGATCAAACTAGTCACATTTGATAGCACACATTTCAACCCAATTAATCCTACAAATTTCACTTCAATAATCTCTTGCAAGACCCCATAGAAATCGGTTTCACCCTTCACACATACTTCCCAATTGGCGGTTGCACGCCTTATGTCGTACTCAAAGGTATGAAATGTGTATCCTCTAGTGAGATACATCGATGTCATTGTTATCTTAGTAATTGGACCTTGAATCAAATCATGAAACCACGGTGGATAAAATGGATCATCATAGTCAAGATATATACATAGTTAAAAGTTAATTATAACTTAATTAGAATTCTCATAATTAAAAAATTAATTCTCACATGACCCTTTAACTAGAGTAAGTACTTCAGCATCTGAAATTCCTCCAATAGTTTCTTTTACCTAACTTACAAATAAACTACATGTATAGAAATATGTTAATTTAATTAGTAATACTAGACACATAAATTAAATATATACAATTCATATACATATATATATATCTTCCAAACGGAAGCAAATCAGTACAATTTAGAAGTATATACATGTGTGTCATGTGACAGTCTTCGGGACTACTCCACCAAACTTCTTTTAATTTACCACTGAGACGACCAATAAGGTAGAAGATATCAGGAACTCCCTCTACTGCATAAGTTGGGGAAACTCCACCATCATCATATCTCTTAGGTGCTCTTTTCGTGTGTGAACAGGGGTGCAAAGTAGTACGATGTGAAGTGAGACGTTTCTTCTGTTAAACTACCAACAACGATTGACCCTTCATCTTTTGCCAAATTCTATGCCCTTCAAATTTTTCATAAACCGCTCAAATGGGTACATCCATCGAAAATGAACAGGTCCAGCCAGTAATGCTTCATAATGAAAGTGCACTGAGAGATTTTCCATAACATCAAAGAACGAAGGGGGAAATATCTTCTTTAAGTTGCACAACAAGAGCGGAATAATCTTTGAAAGTTGTTCCAAACCTTCTTCTGTGAGTGCTTGTGCACTAAAATCTTGAAAAAGGCCCCAATATCTAAAATATATATCACAGATATAAAAGTATTATATATATATATATATATATATCCATTACTTAATTAATACTTAATTATGTTAAAACAAATACTTGCAAGTGCTTCATGTACATTTTTTGGAAGTAAGTCGGCCAAAAC
>JAKUCM010009618.1:0-15213 GCA_023374145.1 Lepidium sativum | reverse complement strand
ATACTTTGTGCAAGAAAAGTTTGAAAGATGTCCTAGTGAGCACACCTTGTTCACTAAGACTAATGGGGGGAAATTATGATCGTAAGTCTCTATGTCGGTGATCTCATCTACATTGGAAATGACAAAGGCATGTGTGAAGATTTTAAAGCTTCAATGATGACAGAGTTTTAAATGTCTGACTTAGGGAAGAGGGGACATTTCTTAGGAATCGTAGTTAGACAAGGTGATGATGGAATCTTCATCTGTCAATGAAGATATGCAAGAGAATTTTTGTCACGATTTGGCATGGAGGAGAGCAATTATGTGAGGAATCTAGTGGTGTCTGGTGCAAAGGTACATAAAGATGACGGAGGAGTTGCAGTTGATGCAACACAGTTCGAACAAATTGTCGGCAGCCTTATGTATCTTATAGCAACAAGACCAGATCTTATGTATTGTGTTTGTCTTATTAGCAGGTTCATGGCAAGTCCACGTGAGTCACACTTGCTTTCTGCAAAGAGAATCCTAAGCTACATAAGAGGCACTATAGAGCTAGGTGTCTTTCATAAGAAGGGAGAAACCAATCTCAGCTTGAAAGTATTCACAGATACTGATTATGCGGGTGATATAGACGACCGTAAAAGCGCTTCAGGGTTTGTGGTTATAATGGCTTCAGGAGCATTATCAGGGGCATCCAAGAAACAAGTTGTAGTTGCACTCTCTACAACAGAGGAAGAGTACATTCTTGTGGCCTCATGTTCTTGCCAATGTGTGTGGATCAAAAGAATATTAGAAAGCATGGAAGTTACAGAAGATGAAATGGAGATAATATGTGACAATAACTCTGCAATTCAACTGTCAAAGAATCCAGTTCTACATGGTAAGCATATTAAAAGATTCAGTAAAAGCTGTGTTTATTATTGACAATAGACTCATATTTATACAAACGTATGGACGTTTCTAGAAGAGAATTACAATATGATATTATATTTCCTATACCTTCCCTCAAGTTGGCGGTGAAATATCTTGAATCCCCAACTTGGAGAGCAAATAGTGAAGAGTGGGAGTCGAAAGAGCCTTGGTTAAGAGATCGGCTGGCTGGCTTGAAACAAGCAGGAACGAGCAACATTGAGGAGATGTCTATGTTTGCGTTCAACACGTCCATTTTGCTGAGGAGTGTCGACACAAGAAGTTTGGTGATGAATACCAGATGCGCGAAAGAAAGACGATAGGACCATGAATTCGCTGCCATTATCCGTTCGAATTGTTTGAACTGGTTTGTTGAACTGCTTCTCACTCATAGCATAGAAATTTTTAAGTAAGCCAGCAACCTCGGATTTTTCCAGCATCAGATAAACCCAAATTGCGTGTGAGTAATCATCCACAATTGTAAAGAAATAGACAGCACCACAAGAAGAAGGAACTCGGTAAGGACCCCAAACATCACAGTGTATTAGAGAAAAAGGAGTTGTTGCTTTATTAGAACTGTCATAAAAAATATCGCGTATTTGTTTGGCACGTAAACAAATTTCACAACTAGAGGCAAGTTTAGAAACATCAGTAGACTTAGTAAAACCCGGTAGAGTAGATAAAACGTAGGTAGAAAGATGTCCAAGACGACGATGCCAGAGATCAATAGGAGAAAGTCCATCGTGAATAGCATTGATACCTACCGACCCAAGCAACGGAGACACCCGCAAAGTAATACACTCCCTCTCTCTCTTCACCGGCTCCAATCAATGTCCTGGTAAAATGGTCATGTAAAACACATAATGAATCAGTAAATAAGGCAATCCCACCAGTTTTCTTGAGCAACTTAGCAACAGATATAAGTGTGCAAGTGAAATCAAGAACATAAAGAACATCAAACAAAAAATAGTCAGAGCTAAGCTTGAGTGTTCCGGATTTTAAGGCGCGGGAGAAACGACCATGGAGGACAAAATATCCTGAACATCATGCAGAAGACGCAGATCACCTGTCATATGATGAGAAGCCCCAGTGTCTAATATTACATCAGATAGATTGGTGTTACCAGAAAGACGTTCAGTGGAGATTTGAGACTTTTGTGTCTGAAGGAGATTGATGAGAGCAGCGAGTTGATCAGCGGTGGGTTAAGGAGACGAAGAAGGTTCAGCAGGAGCAGATTGAGTCGCATTAGCGCGTCCCCTTCCCCGACTTGGACCACGACTACCGCGACCACAACCCGAAGGAGAGTTTGCGCGAGGACGGGAGTCCGAGTTTTGTTGTTGTTCGTACCACCAGTGTGGATATCAGTGGAGAAGGAAACACTCTGAATTATCATGGCCTTTGCGGTTGCAGTGAGTACAAAAGCTGTTAGGATCACAGCTTCGTGCAACAGTGGCGGCGCTACCGGGAGAGACGAGTCGGGGCGGACGCTAAAACCAATTGCGGTGTTGTTGAGTTCCTTTGAACGCATAGTAAGAATATGTTGTTCTTCACGCATAATACGAGAATAGACGGGGTTGAGAGGAGGAAGGGGGTCCTCATCGATGATCAGAGAGCAGATAGTGGCGAAACGCACTTCATCGAGGCTGAACAGAAACCGGTGGACGCGGGCATCTTCACGATCACGAGCAAGGGTGGTGGCGGCGGCGCATGTGCAAGAGCAAGAAGAGGTGATTCCGTTGTATTCATCCCATAATTTAGTGAGACGACCGTAAAACTCAAGAACGGTTTGGCCGTTTTGTTTACAATTAGTGATTTCATCCAAGAAAAGATGCTTACGGACACTGTTTTTGATGGAGAAACGAACTTTGAGGGATTGTCATAGTTGGTATGCATCAGGGAGATGAGAGACAGTAGAACGAATAGTAGGATCAATAGAGGTGCGAAGCCAGCCTACAATCATGGAATTGGCGGCGGTCCAACGAGAGAGAACCAGATTTGTGGATGGTTTCGTGATTGAGCCATCAAGGAACCTGATCTTCTCTTTGGCTTGTAGAGAGTTCCAAAATTATGTTGTCCATTCAGAGTAGTTGTCTTCGCAAAGAATGACAGGTGTGATGAGACATTTAGGATTATCAGCGGGATGTAACGTAAAGGAATGAGTTAATTTGTCACTTGTAGAGGAAGTAGTAAATGACATTGTAGGATGAGGGAGATGACCTAGTGACAAGCAGTAGGCGTCACGTATAAGGAGAAGAGAAAGTGGCGGCGTGCAAAGGAAAGCTGCGGCGGCTGTGTAGAAAAAAGAGAGAAAAAAGTTTAGGTTTTAGGTCTAGGTTTTTGGTTCTAATACCATAAAAGATTCTGTAAAAGCTGTGTTTATTATTGACAATAGACTTATATTTATACAAACGTATGGATGGTTCTAGAAGAAAATTACAACATTATATTATATTTCATATACATATTGAAGTAAGGATCCATTATCTCAGAGACTTAATGAATGCAGGGACAGTAAGACTTGGTTATTTTCACAAAGCCTTTAAAAATTGATCAGTTTAAAAAATTATGTGGATTGCTTGGTATGGTTACGCCAAGTAAAGTGTCTAAAACAGATAGATGATTTCAGCTTAAGGCAGGGAATGTTGGAGAGTTGAAGCTCAAGATAGTGGAAACATTGGAATTAAGACTCATAATACTGGAATTGTGAGCATTTTTATAATCACTCAATAAAAAATGAACGTTATATCATATTCGCAATATCAATTATGTTATTTTCTCGTCTTTTCAGTATTTGTGTATACAATTATATATAGCCAATCATTTCTCATGAATAAAACAGTTTTTTAGTGTTCTAAATTTCACAAACCCTACGTGTTGTTAAAACTCAGTTTGTTATGTGTGACAAACACACTTGTTTCCAAGTACATCACACTCTTTTGTGAGTTTGACTTGAGGTTGGACTGAAGAGGACATATCAAATTCTTTAGTTACACATATAAAGATCCCAAGGACCACTCATTTTCACTTTTATTTGCGATTTGTAATATTTAACATTTGTTTTTTGTTCCTTGGCCTTATAGAAACAAAATGATTTCTGCTTCCAAATTTATCTCTGCATAAAATACAATGTCTGCGAATCTTAATATGATCTTTTTGTAGTAAATTAATTTTTTGGCTCAGGCTGTTTGTGAATTATTATTACTTTTTCAATGATCGGATAAAACTTGATCTATAACTTAAATTTTAAACTTTAGAGATTATGCGTTTAGCTAGAATTAAAAATCAATGAAAAAATCTTTACATGTGGATTCTTAATCATTATCAATTAAAATATTTATTAGAAAATGTTTTTAAAAAATTAGAGTTTAAACCGAAACTCAAACTAATCTTCGTAGATCGGATGCGATTTGGATTTTAGATATTTAGTAGTCAAATAAAAAAAAATTCGCAGTTTTGCATTTGAGAAAAAATTATATTTGACCTAGATTAACATAACAATTTTCTCTTTAAATAGAAACTATTATACCACCACTTGGACATAATTGAAATAATTGTTTACTGTGTGAATTTTCAACTTTATAGAATGGATAATTTTCAGAATTTTTTGTCATGCTAGCTCTTAATAGGTTCTTGTTAGAAATTTTTTGACAAATTTAGCGTTCATCAGAAATTCGTAGGAAATTATCCACAAATATGCGACAACTACTGTAGAAGTATCTATCAGAAAATTATAATGATTTCCAACAAATAAATTCATCGGGACAATATCAAATTTTAAAAAAAAACTATGAAAGTATGCAAATTTCTCCGCCAAATTACATATGAAATTTCCACATAATACAGACAATATATCTTTTATACACCAGTGGTGTAACACCACTATGTCGCCACTAAAAATAAGATTCCCAGGAGATAAAAAGACAAAAACATTTCTAGCTTTTCTGCTTTGAAAAAGAACATTTCATAAATATAATAATTTCTCAAATAAGAAATGTAAACAATACGTGTCCTTACAAATCCTATGTGTCATTGTGATTCGTTATATATTTTGTGCCATTTCACAACTTTAATCAATAGGTCACACTCCTTCCTTAAGCCAGTAGAAGACGAGAGCGAGTCTAAAAACCTTTCAGCAACTTCTCTTTCCATCAATCTTTTGTTCTCATGCATTTATAAACTGCCCCGCAATCTCTCATTCTCTCATCAAACTTCTTTGTCTTGAATTGACTTTGATTAACAATTTCATTTTCTCTTTTGTTCAGTTAAAAAATATGATTTCTATTATCAAATTTGTTCTCTCCATAGATGAAAATGTCAGTGGAATGTACATTGTTGTTGGTGACGTCGTTAAAAGTGATCAAGCAATTGTGAATGTTCATTCAATTTCAGAAGAAAATGGTGACAACGATGATGATGATATATATGATTATGCTCCAGCTGCTTGAATGGATTATACATTTGTTATATATGAACTATGATTTTCTACTTTCTAATATAATTATTTTATGTCCTAGTGTTTCTTTATGTTTATTTTTAATCAATTTACTTACTTCTCTAGATTTCTGCTTGTTTTCCCTTATTGAAGAGACAAAATCGTTACTTGTTTATGAGAAACGAAAACTTAGTTAACTGATAAATTTATGAGAGCAAGAACACAAATTAAGGTAGAAAGGAAGAATTATAATAGACTCTCATGAAAATTATATAATTACAAGAAATAGAGATAAGTTTCATAAAATAAGAATTCGTATATGTAAATAATATATTTAGAGATAATGACAAATTTCATAATCTAAAGATATTGACAACTCTTAACAATCTTCTAAATCTTTGTTGATCTCGGTTTCTAATGTTGGCCCATCTCGATTTGTTTTGGGTGGATCTCTCAATCTCCCAATATTAACTTTACAAAAAACATCCCAACATTATTCACATAAATTAAATTAAGTCATTATTTATATATAGTTTTTCTAATAGAGACAATGTTTATCTAAAACTAAAATGTATGGTTTTTTAAGAATTACATTGTCAAAATAAAATTAATAACTCAAACTTTAAATTTTATGATATAAAAGTACATAAACTAATTGAAACTAAATTTTGATAGGAGAAAATGTAAAAGTAGACATTGACGATTTGGCTAAAATCATCTCCCAATTTGTTAATTCAATAGAAAAGGAGTCAATTAAAAAAAACTTACAATATTAGATAAATAATTGAATTCAATGTTGATTTACATGTGTATAATATATTATAGGACTTTTTACATATAATATAAGAAGATATGGACCTCACTGTAACATAGTCCATTATGTCAGCTTGAAATTCCAACGTATTGTTTAAGCACCAGACTAGGAAAATTTGTCTTTTCCTTTTAGTTTGTTTCTCATAGTTTATTACAAAATATTGGATATTAGGTTTCTCAAAAAATCTAATAATTCATCTGAAATATCGATAAAGCTTGCCTACAGAAAATATATATTTTCATACGCTGAGAACTTGAGACAACAAATTTTGAAAAACACAATAAGACAAGTGTTTATCAAACAGATAATTAGTACTTTTGAATGTCTTAACTTATTCTACATGTAATAATTAGTACATTTTCTGGTTTGATCAATTAAATTCAAACAGGTAATGTGAAACTAATGAAGTGAAGCTGATACCAGATTGAGAGACTTAGATACTTGTTTATATATTGTATACATAAAAAGCCCTACTTAGGCCATGAAAATTATAAATATAAGTACGAAATCATGATCTAGTTAACAAAAATACAATGAATTCATCATGCAGCTGGAGCATAATCATAGATAACATCATCATCATCGTTGTCACCATTTTCAACAATTGCAGCTTGAACATAGCCTCTATTGACACTGTAAAATGTACAGAGACCAAAGTCGGAAGCAGAAATCATAGTTATATATATTATTTCTTTGGATATTAATAGACGAAGGGAATAATAAATATCAAGGAAGTTAGAATTCACTAAAAGAATGATGAGGAAACTAGAGATCGTCGAAGCCTTTATAATGAAAATAATATTTGATGAATGTTTGTTCTTCTACATACTAACTTCAGCAAGGAGCGTGACATGCTACTTAAAAGCTGTGGAATGCTCAATATTCTTTACGAATCATCATTCACCATTTCGACACGTGGAAAATACTTTTGACACGTGGAATTTACTTTGACACGTCCGCTTATACATGTTCGTTTATACACTCTTCTATAAGTGGCCAATTTAGATTTTGGATTGGGTTTGGCTTTTTTAGATTATAATATTTGTATCAGAATTCACCGATATAAATTTTGTACGAAGTTTGTAGTGTTGTTAAGGGTATGGAAGGTTTGATTAAGTAAGATTTTGTTGATTTGATTATTAATAAAAATATTTTGTATCAAACTTTTAAAAGCTTTCGATCAAGGTTAAATTGTTTGGATCATATAGGTATGCCATAAATCATTTAAATTATTAATCTAAAACTCCAGAAAATATGTTTCAAAATTAGCTTAAATCACATAGAATTTAGGTTTATTTAAGAAATCATATAACTTTTTTGTCAATTCTAAATTATACAGTATTACGATGTTTTTATTTGTATTAGTTAGCCATTAACAACAACAAAGAGGATTATATAAAGAAATGGACGGTCAAAAACAAATAATGTTATGTTATCGTTGTTATATACTAATAATGTGAAAAGCAATATAATTAAAGTTTGAGGTAAAAGAAATGGCCATAAATTTGGTGTAATTATTGCTTAGTGGGAGCATGTGAATGAAATAATGGTGGCCATTGCTTTAGACCTTAATATAACAAGATATATATGCTGTCCAAAAGTAAAATTCGGAAAAAAAAATGGTAAAGTAAATATAAGATATATAAACAGAAATCCAAAGAAAATGAAGAACAAAGCCATTGACAAACATACACCAAGCTTCTTATTAATGTCCAATTTCTGTTTCAAGTTCTTCACGAATATATAAAATACAAACAAATAATTTGAAAGGTATGTTTCTCTTAATTACTAAATATACAAATTCTTCATTTATACACGTATTTCATTGGTGGTAGGAAAACAACAAATCTTTGCGTATCAAGATAACTTTAGTTTGGTGCAATGTCTTTTAGTTTCTTTATATCACCACTAAGTATGATGCTTCAAGTCACGTATGAATTTTAGATTATTTATGAGATGAATTCGTTAATGTTGATTAATATCTATTAAACCTTGTTTATCGGATAATCTGTTATTGTCTAGTTCATAAAATTATCGTAATCTTGGTCAAAATATTTCATTCTATAATTGTTGATCAGATAAGAAACAGTAAAAGGTAATGAAAACGAAACTGGTGTTGCGTGTATTGAGAAGAATTACAAGTGATGTTAGATAAAGTGTCATTGTGCAGCTCACAATTATCTATTAAACCTAAACCACAAAATCATCAATAGATTTCAAACCATTTTCACTCATTTTCAGGTAACAATGGTGTTCTGCACGGAGGAAGTGAGTACAGGTTTGAGAGATGCTTTCAATTATTGTTACAGATGCAAAGGTAGAAAAGTTGATCTTTCTGATCATGAAGACAATGATGACAAGCCTTTTGGAGATTTTGATTACGACCATGAAGTAACTCCATACCCAATCCTTTGCTTTTGTGTTTCATTTGTTTTGCCTTTACTTATATAACTCATCTTAAACGAGAAGACTACAATCTCCATTGATGTTTTCTCATAAGACTTTGTTTATATGAATGTCTTGATTTCAGGTTGTTGTTTTCGAGATCAGAAGTCGAGCAATGGAGAAACTAAGGAAGAGGCCAAGGAAATACATGGAGAGCTTTACTTACCAATCTGCAAAAGAATGCAGTATTGAAAAGGAAGAGGGTGACGAGTTTTGTTCTGTAAGAAGTAGTTTTTCAGAATGTTGTATGAGTGAGCTGAGCATAGAAGGATATATATGACTGCGAAACGAGTTCTCGAGATGTTCAAGCTTGAAAGGTGCAGAGTTGGAGAACCAATGGAAGATTTATTACATGAATGAAATTAGAAAAGGATCAGTGATTCAAGAGTTATGTCATTGCCAAGGATGGCCATTTGGTTTGGGAAGAAAAGCTGTGTTGCTTCCACCACTCCCAAAGTCTCCTGCAGAGTCTTGGTCGTGGAGGAAACCTACCAGAGTTGCTCCAATTCCTTTCATGTAACAAAAGGCTTCTCAAATGTTGAAGCTTTAGAAACGAAAGATCTCTCATGTAAAGAACACAGGCTTGTTAAAATTGTTGGACCTATGAATTCTGTTTTTTCAATTGGTGTTAATATATAAGTTTGAAAGATTTCGTTTGAAAGAAACAATGAACAAAATCACCTCATATATGTTTTGGTCAGTTATTGACCTTTATTATGTGCTAAGACACAATAACGCAATAACAAAATATCAAGTTTTGCTCACATTTAAGATCTCTTGTCTTTCCGTTTTATGCCCTTTGCTCCACGTAAGATCCTGAGAGTCCTGAGGTTCCAAGAACGGTAACCTACAGAAGATATAAACACAAAGCTTTAGAGACACGAGTACTGATTTTTCCTTAATCTTAAACATTGGAGTGCCTACTAAATGCCTTATACTATTCAATTCGTGTAATTGCATAGACTGGACGATGCATAGAGTATACATGATGATGTGGCTCGATAACTATGCAAGTTCAAAATTGAATCAGGCTATTCTAGCTTTCAAAGATGTACACAACAAAATGAACACAGGACAGAAGTTTTCAGAGCAGAGGTTCATAGAATGAAGTGAAATGATCTAATTTTATTACCTTTCCCCATTCAGAACCAAGCCCACTGCATCTCATCTTCAAGTGGATCATCTTAGTTCCTAGCTCCGACTCAACCTTCTTCTTCAAGTAAACTTCTTCAGGTCCAAAGGAATCTAGGTAGTCAGAATACCTCTGATAAGCAGTACGCAGCGCATCAGTTATATCATTTGGTAAGGGCTTCACACCCTGCACACAAAATAAAAATTAACAAAACATCACACAACCTAATATAGAAAAGTAAATGCCAAACACCAAAAATGGTTTGGTGATGCAAACAACGAACCTCTCCACTCATTCCTATGCTATCATCGATTTCCATCTTTAAGGAAGTGAGAATCCCGCCAAATTCCTCTACAGCTTCAGCTGCTCGGAACACATTTTTTAACGCCTCTTGCCCTGCTTCGTCATCACTGTTTTTCGATAGTGCGCTTTTGGCACCATGAACAACAGCAGAAGGAAGCTCTGCCCAATCTGCAGCCATCAAGTCTTTAAATGCATTCAGAACATCAGTGTCCTTCATTTCAGGCATGTGAGACACATCTTCGCTAAATTTGCGCACCTGTCCAATGTCCATTGCACGGAAAGACCCCAAATCTGCATATTTTGACCATCAAGTACATCAAATTCAAATCGCACACCCGAGTAGACCCCTCAACCTCTTCACAACAAAAGAGAATTACATCTAAAAGGCTACGGTACAACAAACTCTCGTCTTTGCAGACCACTAACAACACTTTTTCCATAACAAACTGGCTAAATCATTCTCTAAAAGAGAATCAAATAAAAAGATACAAAATTGAAGAACATGGGAAGAAAACGATAATGAGATAAATCTCAAAGTCCTGATCCTCCCATTGAATAACACCTCATCAACGTATCTAACAATGTATGCGTTGATCCTTGTAGAGATCAAAATAATGAAATTTCGCAAGATTACGTTCCAAAAATAATAGTAAATCAGTAACTAGACAATCTCATCGAAGAAGACCTTATCAACTTCTTAAAAACTGCATTTTTGAATCCTCAATAGACAACACAGTGAAATTTCGCGAGCTAATATACCGCCAAAGCTATTTTTCAGTAACTACTTAACCGATTTTATTACTCAGAAGAGATAGAAAACGAAAGAAGAAGAGATTGTAATCACTAACCATATGGAGTTCGATTGGAAGGAGATGAAGAAGAGACAGCGAAGAATCCTCGTGTGGAGATGAAACGGTTGCGCAATAGCTGATTAGAGGCGGCGGATCTAGATGATCGGAGGGAAGCGACGGAGGTGGCCGCAGCGGCTCGGCAGAGGGATCTCAGAAGCACCATCGTAGATGTAATCGGAAGTCGATGTTTTCGTTTTTTCTCTATCTGAACATTCCGATGATGGTGACAGCGTTTTGGACTGTAGTATGTGGCTGGGCCCATAAACCTTTAGAGCTTGATATTCTAGGCCCATTAAGTCCATTAAGATGAAACTCCTTGTCTAAACATTCATTTAGAAGGTGGAAGTTTGGCCCATAAACCTTATAGCTTGGTATGTACTTTTTCTTCAGCTTCGTATGTGTGTATCACTGTCTAAATTAGAGATATATTCTCTATTGGTAAAACTAATTTCTGAGTTTACTAAAATGTTTTTCTTTCAAAGGCAAAACCACGATTGTTTCTGAATAGTTTGTTCAGGTTAATGTGGTCGTTTAGTTTCAAGCGAATGTACAGATTTCTAAATAAAACTTAGTTTTATTATCAACAATTGGTTGGAATTATGTAATTCCCACAAAATATTGTTTTAAGTTTATACAAAAGAGTGGGCTATAATATTTTATCAACAACATATGTAGATGGTAGCAGATGCAAAAACAATATTAGTGAAAGAAGTGTTTTCAATAACTGAATCGATAATATTTATTATATGGCTGAACTCTATTCATAAAATCTTTTATTAACTACCATATATAATAGAGTGGACCCAAACTTTAGATATATGAACTATTAGCTAGTTAGTTGAGACATTTAGTCATGGAAATAATATTAGCACAACTTTTTTTCTTTTCATATTATTTTCTATATTTTTCTACTTTTTATTTTTAAAATATATTAGTGCCACATATCAAAATTATTATGGTTCTATTTCTCACATAAAATTAACGACTTGATCAAAAATATTTTCTCAAACATACATGCTAAATGAGGGTTATCGATCTATTTCTCTTTCGATAATATCATATAATATAGTTCCATCCAAACTATGAGCATTTTTAAATCTCTCAACCTGTGAAAAATTAATACATATTTCCCCACGTATAAACATGTAAAAGTTAAAAACATAGTTCCCCACCTGTAAAAGTTTGAATAAATTTAAAGAGAGTCATAGTTTATGTGGAATTATACAATAATATCGAGGGGGAAATAGATGGATGATAAAGTTAGAATAAAATTATATTCCATACTTTTTATTCACGGAAAAAACAAGTCAATGGCTATTTGACAATCTAAAGGGTAAATAATAAATATGGAAAAAGAGAAAGACAAACACAAATACCAAATATATATAAGAGAAATTTATAAAAATACAAGAGAAAGATTAGATTTTTGATTTGAAAAACAAAATGATACCAAAGCTTTTGTATTCTAGAGATGAAATAATGATCAGATTTGACGCTGTAGAAAGAGGTTTAGTTTTCATTTTGATATCTTTGAATTTTGTTATAGAGATCAATCATGTCGATCAAACGGAGCCACCTAATAATTCCACAATTAGAAATTTTAGCTCGTTTCGATTGTGTCTGAACATGAAAAAAAAAAAAAAAACTAATAGAATTATGATATATAGTTTTTATTTGGTTGGTAGGTTTTTATTTGGTTGGTAGTGTTGTTAAATTTAGTTAGAAAGATCAATAATCACGTTCATAACTCGAAGCCACCTAATAAATACAAATCATTTTCTTTCAAAGTA
The DNA here is from genome assembly GCA_023374145.1 of Lepidium sativum. NCBI lineage: Eukaryota > Viridiplantae > Streptophyta > Magnoliopsida > Brassicales > Brassicaceae > Lepidium > Lepidium sativum. The sequence goes on along the minus strand of JAKUCM010009618.1, from coordinate 2,558 downwards.
GCCTATTATCTTTTCAATGTTTCCAGTGGAAAATTTGTTGTTTTTTAACATAAAGTCAAATAATGGCCGTCTCTTTCTCTCTCGCGATCAATCTATTTTAATCTCAACCAAATAATGAAACTCAAGTTCCTACTTCGTAGGCCTTTTTACGCTATTTATTATATCAAATCATTCAACTATTTTGATACAAATGCGATCTTCCAGTGACACGTGAATATTTTAATTTTCAGTTTGTTGGTGACATTAATAAAATTTATTGTATAATGATCACAATCATTATAAACAAAACAAAAATCATCACTATCATTCAATCTTAGTAAACTTAAAAACAAAACAAAGTAATACAATCTTTTTTAAATGGTAACCTATCATTTCGATGCTTACGCCAAAAATCTTTTCATTTTATTTTATTTTAATAAAAGCTTTTTTTTTCTTTTTCAATTAACAAAATTTCCTTTTTAAAAAATTAATAACGTGTCAACCAGGAAAACTTAGAACTAACCTATTTAACATGAATCTGATTTAGGTAGACACGAAAAAGTAAACTCAAATTTCATCCTACTTCAGTCATAGTTAGATAATTTAGACTATAAATTAGATATTAAAACCACCTCAAACAACAATCTATTGACATTCAAAAATTATTAAAATAATAGAAAATAAAAGAAAAGGAATGGGTTCTTCTTTAAAAATTTAAAGAGACTCTCTCTAACTCCCAAAAATTGATTTGAGACATGTGTTTCGATGTGATTGAAGATTTTTTAAAATAAAATAAAATTAAAAAAAAAATTAAAGTCTTATAAAAATATTAGAATTTTATTCTAAAGATCTTTATATTAACATTTCCACCATTGGGGCTGCTCTGATAAAAGTCTTAAAATGGCGCTCTATGTGTCTCCCCATTAATACTCTACCAAACATATACATCAAAACTTGCCTTTTTCTTTTCTTCTCCAATGGAGCCAACAGAGAAGCAAGTCTCGTTGGAGCTATTTCCATGGTTAGTTGCTTACAGCGACGGTACCATAAAGAGACTAGGAGGAACCCAAGTTTGTCCTCCCGGTTTAGATCCAGAAACACGAGTTTTGTCCAAAGATATCATCATTGATTCCAAAACCGATCTATCTGCCCGAATCTACCGACCCGATACAATTCAGCCCGATCAGAAACTTCCACTCGTGCTCTATTTCCATGGCGGAGCTTTTCTCATCGCCTCCGCTTCTTTTCCTAGTTACCACACTAGTCTTAACAAAATCGTCTCTCAGGCTAACATCATCGCCGTCTCTGTCAATTACAGGTTAGCAATCCGGTTTACTTTGGTTTATTCAACCCAATTTTACTAGTCAGGTCGGATCGGATCAGAATCGTTATTACTAAACCTGTATGTATGCCTATGAGTTCGCTAATTCGGTTCGGTCTTTGAAAATTTTGGTATATAATTCGGTTTTCATGAGAAAATTGTCAGAATTTACATAATTTCATTTGGTTTGGTTTGTGTCGTAGACAATTCAATTTGGTTTGGTAAAGAGAACTTGACATTTGGTTCAATGAACTAGAATTATGGCTGGTTTCAATTTAGCTTATTCGGTTAGATATCGTAATTTCGGTTTGTTCGGTTAATCACGGTTATTTCAATCAATCCCGGTTCATATTGGTTCATTTTAAAAAATTTTGATAAATTGAACAGACTAGCACCAGAACATCCACTTCCAACAGCATACGAAGACTCATGGACTGCGTTACAAAAGATCCAAGCCCTAAAGGAGCCATGGATCAACGACTATGCCAACTTCGACCGTTTCTTTCTAGTCGGAGACAGCGCCGGAGCCAATATTTCGCACCACCTTGCATTCCAAGCTAAACAATCAGACTTAACCATAAAAATCAAAGGTATTGGTATGATCAATCCTTACTTCTGGGGAACTAAACCAATAGGATCAGAGGTCAATGACGTGGCGAGGAAGAAAATGGTGGATGGATGGTGGGAATTCGTCTGCCCGTCTAAGAAAGGATCCGATGACCCGTGGATAAATCCGTTTGCAGACGGGTCACCGGATCTTGAAGAGTTGGGTTGTGAGAGAGTAATGATTACTGTAGGAGAGAAAGATATATTGAAGGATAGGGCTAAAATGTATTATGAAAGATTGGTGAAGAGTAAGTGGGGAGGAAATATTGCGATGATGGAGACAAAAGGTAAAGATCATGTGTTTCATATCTTTGAGCCTGATTGTGATGAAGCTATTGAATTGGTACGACGTTTGGCTCTTTTTATTAACCAAGTTTGAGTTTGTGTTTGCGGAATTTTTTCTATCTTTTTCATTTGAGGGTTTTCTTTTATGTTTTTGTACAATTTTAACAGCTTTGTTAATGTTTTTTTCTCGAAGTTTGCGATCCAAGTTGTTCGAACAGGAGTCCACACAAATAATACGATGATTAGACTATAAAATAGTAATAAATTATGGGCTTCTAATTTAAAATAATAATGAATAGATTGGTCCATGAGCGATAGCAAAACCAAGCCGGATAGGTTTTTTTATGTCAAAAGCTCTCTCTCTCTC
>JAKUCM010009617.1:0-20553 GCA_023374145.1 Lepidium sativum | reverse complement strand
GAGGAGTTGAGTATTAATCTAATGTTACTTTGGTGGATGAAGATTACTTACCGGAGCAATTCTTGCCCACGAGTTGATGCACGGATGGTTAAGGCTTAAAGGTACTTACTAAACACATTTGTCGAGTGTTTTTTTGAGACAATTAAATCGAAAAGGCTCGATCATTTCCCCTTCAAATTTAAAAAGTATTACGCGAGTCTACACATTTCCATTATTTCTTGGGTCAATTTTTCAGTACTTATATGAATAGATATATAAGTACAAATCCGGTTTAAGGGTTCAAAAATATTTCAGTTTTAGATTCGATTCGGTTTAGTTGATAAGTTTCCCCATAAGTAAAGAAAAATAAGCATCTTAAACTCATATTATTTCTTGTTTTCATTAGGGTATAGGAACCTTAGCCCTGAGGTAGGAGGAAGGAATCTGTCAAGTCCTGTCATACATGTGGCTTGAATCAGAAGTTCTCTCAGATCCTTCCTCAAGAAACATGGCCTCAACATCATCTGCTTCTGCATCATCATCATCATCTTCTAACAAGAAGGAGGGAAATCAAACGTAGAGAAGAAACTTGGAGAATTCTTTAAACATCAAATAGCTCATGATGCATCTCCAGCTTATGGTGGAGGTTTCAGATCAGCAAATGCAGCGGTTTGTAAGTATGGTCTGCGTCGCACTCTTGATCATATCCGTTACACTGGAACTTTTCCTCTGTGATTTTACTTACTGTGGTCTTTGTTTGTCTTGTTTTATGATATTGATTTGGATTTGGATGGATCTCACAGGGTTTGTTTTTTAACTTTGAATAGAATCTCAAGACATACTTCATCTCCTCTTGGATTTTGAATGGGGAGAGTTGTTTGGAGATTTTATAACAAAAATTATTGAATACTAATAACAAAAAGAATGTTTTACTTCCCTTAATTCCTATATATGGATTATTACAAACTTTGGAAAACAAAATAGAAAATAAAATCAAATAAAAAGGTTAAATCTAATTGGAGAATTGGGGCCAAAACTGGCCGGTACAGTAGACAAATTTCTACATAATGTAGACAGCAGGATTTGGTTGTGCCAAGTACGCATACCTTTAGGAGACTTACCACCTGCCATTGAGTTAAAGTGATTTTAGTGTAATGGCAGGCACTATCTCACATTCAGAGATTGAATCGTTGTCCATATTTTCTAAGAACTTGACTAATAAATCAGTTAGTTATGACCCAATATTAAAGAAAATGGTTGTCGCCAAATTACCATTTCCCCACCCTAATTTGATTCCAAAAATTGTCCCCATGATATATATATATACCAAAAATATGAATTACCCATGCAATACTGCAACAATGTGAACAAAAAAACATTACTTATCATTTCATTCCCCTCATCAGAAGTGATATTCGACAAAAAAAAATTGTCACATAAGGCAATTTAGAGAGGAATAGCACAAAACTCAAAACCATTTTTTCTTTCCTCCGAGAAAAAAATAATCAGGAGAGCAAAGCTCACTGTACCCATCTCTCCCTCTTTACACAACTTGCTCTCTCTCTCTCTGTTTGCTTTAACACAATTGATGGTGGTCTTATTGAGTGTTTGTTTCATTTCATCTTGCAGTGAATCTACGTCTCCTCCTTTCCTTAACCGGCATTGAACCAAAACCAGTCATAGCTTCCATGCCCAACTCTTGTTCATCTTTCCTCATCGCTTGTTTCATCTGACCGCCATCTCAATCCACCACTGTTATTTCTGCTCTCTGTGGCTAAGCCATTGTTGTTGTTCTTCAAGCTGCATTTCATGATACTCACAATTTATATGTAGCCTTATTGAGTATAAAGAAAAAGATGTAGACATAAGAAGCAACAGGACTTTAAACTCAAATTAAACAGTAACAATTAAACTAGTTTTAATACCAAACAATACCAATGTCCTCTCCTTTAATGGCACGATTCAAGCAGATGGAAACGTACCTTGAAGAGATAACAAAGAAGATAGGAAACGTACCTTGAAGGACATGTCCATTGGATCATCCATATCAACAAAGCTATCTTTTTCTAGTTTCATCCTTGTGCCAAAAAAGGTGGATTCCGGTTTCTGTGCAGATCCATTGAGATGGGGTGCTGGTAAGTTTCATCGTTACAGGACTGTTAGCTGCGACTCGGGCCGAGATAAGGAGAGCTCATATTATTCTCTAAGAACCTATCAACATTCGTATCTGGAGACGATTCATCAGTCCGATTTCCTTTGAGCTGACTGTTCCCACGAGCTCTGTTAAGGTCTTTTGAACGGAGTCAACACTTCACCAAATTTCAGAGTCTTGGTTATGCTTCTAACTTCACTCTTTTGTCCTCTATTTGTGCTTGTAAATAACCTTCCCTGAGAAAGATCAAGGAAGCGTTTCCTATTAAATGAGTGGGTTGAAAAGGACTGCCGTTATTCGCCACTGGCTCTCTAATGCTGGCATTGTTGCCCCGTTGAAGAAATACGGAACTAGTAGAAAAGGGAACTGAAGAAGTAATCATCACAGGTGCATCGTGAAGATTAGAGTCTCTTACTGCTTCAAAAGAATTTTTACATGTATCTTCCATCGTAGAAAAATGTCCAGATCTAACTTGCTGCTGCTGAATTATTGGAAGTAAATCAATGGCTTTATCCTGTTTCAGAGAAACAGAGACATAGGGCGATATAAATTTAAAGTTGAAAATAGCCAATATCAAGTAATATTGCTCATCTATAGATTATTTAAGATTCAGAAATTCTAGACAAGCATCAAAAGGTTAATAAGCACTAAAATGCAAGGTGAAAATTTTAGGATATAGCCTCTCATAAGATAAAGTGGAAGGATCCACTTGTACATGGAAAGGTTGCTGGAACACTTACAACTAACTCTTTTCTCCAACAACTCTGTGATTGCATTCTGGACATAAATTCTTCCCCAATTTGATTGTCAGATATGAAGGCCTCTTCAATTTTCTGGAGCCTAAGATCAACTTGGTATGCTTTGATGTAACGGTAGCGCTGCAGCAATGTGAACAACCAGTAGTTTCAGTCAACGCATAGAAAAATACCCAACCAGATACAAAAGACGAATTTACAGAGAATAAACAGAATACATAATGGATGCAGTTTGCGGTTCTGTTAATATCAATTTGACCAGTTTTTAAAGCTACTCTCACAGTGTGTAAGTGAAGTTATTTTGCACATGAAAATATAATTGTTTACCTGAAGATAAAAGACAACCAAAAGACTAACCCACAGCTGATGAGGGGTCATCACTTGCAGAATCTAATAGGCATCTGTGTAGATATTTCTCCTCATCTGGGTTCCATGGTAACTCAATGATTCTATCAACTAAGTTTCTCCTAATAGAAAGACAGCAGAATTCGTTAACAAGTATCTCCATCCACTCCATCCAACTCCACCTGTCTAGATCATCAGGACACATGTTTCAAAGCTCCATTTTTCCAATTTATTTTCCTTTACTTTCAAGCAGACTGCCTCTTTGGTATGCAAACGCTTCACTCAGAAGACCACATTCAACCCTCACGCGAATAGCTGTGACAGCTTCACCAATTGAAACCAACTCTGATACTCCATCACGACCAGACCAACGCAAAACCATAAGAGCTGTTTCAGGATTCTCCCTTTCTAACAGGACTTGTGCAACCTTTGGGTAGGTTTCTGGACCACATATTTCAGGAAGAATCCTGCAAGCTTCCTGAAACATCATACGGAAAGTTTGTATACTACACCAATTAAAAATTGTATGGAATATGACATGATGTATAGTTTATCATACATATATTATCAGGTAACATCAAAACGTGGTGCAAAATACATAGTTTGAAGTGTTTTCGCTGGGATTACCTGGAGGGCCTCCTCTGAGTGATCATCGAGAAGAAAAAAGACAAAAGACTCCAGCAACGAATGCCTGGTTATGCCAAAGGTAGCAGCAAAATCATCTATTATGTGCTTCCAATGTATTTCAGGGGTAGTCCAATGCCGATCGAACAAGTAGTAAAGAAACTATCTCCTGGTTAAGGAAACCAGCAAAGAAGAAAAAACATGGGAACGCATAGTAATTTTTAGTAAAGGAAAATGCAATGTAATGTAAATTGTCAGCGATGATAGAAGGATACAATTGCTTGCTTTGCAACCACCAAATCTGAATTGCTGTGTAAAAAGAGTATGTCAGCAGCAGTTCTAAGATTCTCAAATGGATAAGATCCTGAAAGTTCCCTCTATTTTAAATTTAAGTAGTGATCTCTCATCCTTCTGCAAACATTCAACTTCTAGGTCTGCCCTATTTCCTGATGATACTCTGGCTCTCTCTCAAGATTTTCTAAAGCATCCTCAATAAAGAGGGAAGCACCCTGTACATAGCCATCCGTAGACCTGGTCTACAGCATCAGCGCCATGCAACGTTGGATTGCATTTGATTTCCTTTCAAATACAATAGCATTCCACGAAGTGTAATCAGAATATCGAGACTTCACATCTTCCAGAAATCCATGTCTTATGCACCAGACCATTATATCCAGATGCTGAAATCGAAAACAACAGAAGGTTAAGCTGCATCCGGCACTGAAAACTAACAAACTGATACAGTTAACACATTCACCGGTCAGGAGCCATATAGTGATGCCTAGATATCAATTAGGATGTTCATAATATGAAAAATAAAGATGAAGTTGCAGAAGTAGAGATAAAATCATCCAAAATCCAGGCCGATGATGAAAGACCAGTATTATGTCTTTCATACATCTACATGTAAAGATTTTGCAGAGTACTAATTTTATCGCAAGCCGTATACAAAGCAAGCAACCCATTCAAGTGAGAGAGACAACTAAATATTATGCTCACAAGAAACTTCAATATACAACAGCTGTTTCTCGGGATATACAGAGTGTTATTAAAGCATACGTTATAAATTAATATCTTAACTGACCTGCTTTGTTTTCCCAATGTTCTCCCTAAGCTTCTGCACGTCCTTGAAGCTCGAGGTGAAATGGAACCCTTAAAAACCGATTCCATAACTTCTAGTACACTACACATGCCAGCTACCTGCTTTGAACACTTTAAGAGTTTGTCTAACCACACTTGCATCTCCTTTGTTTCCAGGACTATCTGAGAACCAATATTAAAGATAGACACGCCTGAAGGTGCATACATATAGTGGCTTAAGAAAACATAAAGATTCTAACAACTAAAAGGATACAGATTTCTTGAAGCTCAGTTAAGATGCTCCGGAATGTTCGCTTGACCCAATCTTTGACAACAACTTCATCCAACAAGAAAGCAATGACTGGGTCACTAGATACAGCTGACTCATCCATACAGACATCGGTGATATCTATTTATTATCTGTCAAGGAGATGTCAAGTATACATCGAACACAAAATACTTCTTAAAGAATGACAAAAACACTAAGCACATTTTTCCATCGGAGAGGGGAGCACGGAATAAGAACTACCTAAAATTACATGAACCTATCAGTATAAATTCCCCATATAGGACAGTTCTAATTGCTCATGCCATTTAATAAGGAGATTCAAAGTCACAGCTGTAAATAAGACAACACATGCACACAATATATAAAGAGATGCATGGAATATCAGACAGGAAACTACATGCATATATCTGACAGCAAGCATAAATTGAAACAGATGGATACAATGGCAAACCACAGATATCAAGTTGTTGTTCATGGCAACATTCGAACAGCGGAATAAAGGCGACGGACATCAGCTGCCAATTGATGTTCATCCTCATCCGAGTCCTGTGATGCCTCTTCATGTGTCCGGGAAATTAGACCAGCTTCAACACACTCATAATAGAGACGAATTCGAAGTTTGTCTCCGGTTTTGGGTAGTGAACTTCTACAGATTGGACAAACATCACATCTCTGACAACACTCTGTGCACAAGGAGGCATGCCCCACATGGGTTTAGCACATAATGCACAAATCGTCCACAGCTTGCCAAGTCTCTGGTTGCACGACACCGCTCAATCTTTGCCTCATTGCAACAACTCTCTCAGGTTGATAGATGCCAGATGCTTCAGAGCTTCCTGTAATAAAATGGAGCTCTATAACTACGAAAAGACCAATAGTGAACAGTCATTTATAATTTTCCTCCCTAAACCTATATATATCTACTGCAACCAGTACTCATCTTAATTTAGAGGCTGTCAAATTCCCTTAAGACTACATGATAATAAGCAACTACAAAATAATATGAAATTGCTGCCATTTGCCACGTCTCAGCTTCGCTAATGCCATATGGTGTTCTGAAATTCGACGTTGAGCTCCTAGAATAACTCAATTTGAGCAGAACATGGGTAGCTACCACCAAATGCTCAATCACCACTTCTGAAACCAAAAACATTCCATATTGTCCCAAATTTCACCAGTAAGGAAAAAATACTTGACAGGTTTCTACATGAACAAACCAAAAATTCCACGTGACAAAGCTATATTCGTAACTAATTCAGTCTCTGCAAAAGCTACTAAAACTGAAGAAACCCTCAAGGATGAACGAAGCTAAAAGCAAAGCACATAGCAATTCCAAGACCTAAGCTAAACGATTTCAGAGTGAGAAGAAGGAAAGAACGCAAAAATATCTAGCGGAAGAACCTGAACAGGCTTGCTACTGTAATTGGGCTGCTTAGGAAAAGATATCGGATCTCATGGCGGAGGTAGAACCATTGATTTCCTCTCGTATCCATCATCTCCAGTAGAGAAAGCAACGAATGGAGGTTTTGAGAAAGCGTAGTTGGTGACAAAGAGTGAAGTGTTGGCGAGTACTAAACCAGTCTAGGGCTCCATTAAGCTTTCTCGGGAGGGAAGACGACAGACAAAACGACTGTGAATGAATTCATTCGACACGGCTCTTCAAACGGGTCGGATCGGTTCAATCGGGTCAAAATTTCATTTGGGCCGGGGTCGGTTCGGGTCAAATCTAATTTGGGCCGTAAATGGTTAAAGCCGTGTGAATCCTGTGATTGAACTATGGCCCAGTCGGCAATCACGTGTTAAAAAGTGAGCGGCGCGTGTGTTTTATTTACTAAGAAAGCGCGTGGATCATTTTCTCACGGTACCTTTCCTAATTGCCTTCCACGACGACGGAGAGACGAAACCCAGAAACTTTTTTTTTTGTCCCTTAAATTTCAGACACGGGAAGATTTTTTTTATTATTTTCCCGATTTTACTTGAGTACTGATTGCAATAAAAACCTCTCTTTGATCACTAAGATTCGCTCTTTTCTCTTTATTCGATTCGATGGATGAGTCGTTCGCTAATCTGCAATCGAGCCATTTACTTGGTTCAGTTCCTGTAAGTCTAGAATACTAACATTGCTTCTGCGATTTTGCCTAGTAATAAGTTCTTCGATTGAGTTTTCCTGGGATCCTTGTCTGCGTGAAAAAAATTTAACTTTTTTAATGCTTGTTGTCATTCATTAGCGTCCTGTGTGTTTGTGTATTCAGTGTTACAAAGTCCAATTTTTTAGGATCATACATAGGGTTTTATATTTTCGTTAGGAAGTAGAACTTTGATAAATATCAAATTCCTTGTCTTTTTCTTCTTCTTCTTGTACATGATGAATTCACGAAATCCTCATTCTCGTTGGAATAACTACAAAATCTTCTTAAATCCCCTTCTTTTTGTCCATTTCTGGAGAGGATGTTTGAGCCGTCGTTTCGTATTTTATGAAAATTTATTGGATATGGGTTTTAAATGCTTGCATGATAGCTTCATTTAGATAGAGGTGCTAATTTATGTGTGTATTGAGAAAACGTATTCACTATCCCCATGCTATTTTTATGTCTAATGCAAAAGTCCTGTCTTTCTTCTTATTCGGGAAGGCTGTGATCAGCGACGACAAGCGAAATACAAATGTACCAATAGCAAGCGTAAAGGACGAAGGTATGTTTCTAATTGCTACTTTCTGCTTGAACTATCATTTGCAATGACTTTATTAGTAGTGAAAATACTTTTGAGTTTGCTTGTGGTTTGCATTACTGTAGGCCCTCTTCTGCAAACATGCATATATTTCCACCAAATCTAGGAAACAATGCAAAGGGTTATCAAACTCTTGGAGAGTCCAACAGGTATTTTTGTTCCTTTTTGCTTCTTTTTTTGGGAGATATCTTTGTCAGTGGTAGTAGCCACCATATTGTTATGTAGAAGAAATGTGGTGGTTATAGCTTCGAGCTATTTATAAGATGGTTGAATAATGCCTGTTTGAGTGGAGTTTGTTTTTCTTATGCATGTTAGATCCTATATAACTTTATTCTTACCTGAACTGTTCTATATGACAGTCTATTTTATCTTCACCTGTAGAAGGACCTGAACAACAGCCATCAAACAACTGGAAGGGTTTTTTTAACGTCTACTCATATACTCAGTACTTCGACGTGGACACAGACGTTGTTTCAAACAGATTGATGAGCTCGTTATACCCTACTAGTGCAGATTTTTTCAACAAGATAGATGCAAACCCCTGATTTGTAAGTCTTTCAACGCCTTTTCCCGTTGACTCTTCTTGGTGATTTGGTTTGCTCTGCGAGTTCTTTGGCATCTCCTATTGAGACTTCTTTAATTAGTTTACTGCTCAGTCATGCTAGTTTTGTACCACTTTAAGTAATATTCTCTGCGTCCTTTCCAGTTGTGACAGTCCAGAGGAATGAGTTATTGAAATTTCATAGGCTGGAGAATTCTTTCATGTTGTAGTGTTAGATTGTTATACGTTCTACTGGAGTAGAGAATTCTTTCCTGTTGTAATGTTAGATTGTTCTACGTTCTACTGGAGTAGAGCTATGGGTATTTTGATAACTAAAACCGTAGTTTCAAACTTTTAAAACGAGAAATGTAATCAGGGGAAAGAGCTGGACCTATAACGTGAAGAATTTATGCTTTACCCTTTCTCTTTTCGCTTGTTTAGCTTTCTGTGTAGTTATAGTTTTGCTGCTTAAATGTTCCTCTGGGGCTGATTTACTGTAGAGTTAAGTCTGTATCCCTTGTTCTCTACTTCTGTGTCCCTTGCATTTTCCATATGCTCTCTAGTAACTATACCTTGTTAAAACAGTTTCTCATATTAAGTTTTAGGCATCTAGCTGTTTTGTAAATTGCCTCCATTAATTATGGTAAGGGTTGACGTAGTGTCCTCATCTTGCATAGGGAAATCTTAGATCTGACAATAATCTTATCCAGTCAAGCTTCGAGGCAGTTGAAGACAGGTCTGGTTGAGTAAAGACTGATTTATGCCTTCTTTGTATTGTCCATTATTTCTGGATTCTTAGGAATCAGTAAACAGCAAAGTTACTCCATTTGTTTAGGGGATTGTTGTTTTTTTAAGTTAATAGGTTGCATTTACTCCTGTTACTTTAAGTGGTAGATTATAAAATCCCCATGGAAAAAGCACCCACATGCATATATTCAATTATCAAAACATGTCCATCTTCTAAAGACTGGCTAAAAACTATGCCTTTCACAAATATTTCTAGATTAGTGACTCGTATGTGTTTCTCACCTCTGTTAGGTATGGACTTGTCTGGATCTGCACGACGCTTGTGTTTGTGCTTGCTTCTCTCGGGAATTGCGCCACGTATCTAGTGAAGAAACGAACCCACAGTGATGCTCCTTGGGTCTTTGATGTGAACTATATGAATTTGGCAAGCATCTATAATCTATGGCTATGCAATAATCGTGCCTCTGGCATTTTATTTCTCACTCAAGTATTATGGGGTCCAAAGCTGATCTTTTAAGATTCTGGTGCCTCTGGGGATACTCTCTCTTCATTTTCATTCCAACTTCTGTAAGTATCTCCAGTAATTCTTCCACTTTTTGCTGTTAAAAATCAATCGTTTGGTTATCAGTAACACTAAAAGCATTCTAACACGTAAGGATGATTTTGTACAGCTTCCATTGCTGGTATTCAGTAGAGTTTCTGAGATGGGTGATTGTACTCTTAGCTGGGTAGTGCATCATCGTGCTTTGTTGCCTTGAATCTAAGATCCTACCCTCGAGGCAAACAATGATATCCCAGTCGTAGTTGCTACAGGCATTTGGTCTGCAAATGGTTCTTTCAATCTTCATCAAGGTCTGGTTCTTTCATAATCTCCACACCACTCAACAAAACATATATGTAAAAAAACCTTTGGATTTTGATTTGCTGTGGTAGAAAAAAATGTCAATACCAGAGAATGAAACCCACAAAGTTGAAGAAGGAAACATATACACTGAATCATTCAGACTCGTTTTTAATGGCTTCATCGTTGGATGTAACGATTGTGTTCTTTTGTTTTGTTGTTATAACTTCTTTGGTTGGTGAAGTAAAGATTTTGGTTTTAAAGGAAGAAAATTCACAAAACCTATCTCAATTTTACTCATTCGTACTATGGAAACTGAAAAAGTGAAGAGAGACGAATTGCATGTGTCTTTTGGTATATAGTTTTTATTACAGATTGAATATATATACATAAACCTTTTTTAAGTACAGAACATGTGAACTGTCTACAATAACCTGTGAAACGTCTTTAAGACAAGTGAAAAGAAAATTGAATAAAGTATCTGCAAGATTTATGACAACAATCCAAAACCAAAGGTTTCCATGTTTTTAATTAACCATCATAAACAGATCAGTCACATGTCATCTCATTCCTTGATCTACAGTTTTTCTTAGGAAAAAAGATCACAATACTTGCTTGAAGAATCTTCGACTTCTTGATGAAACGTTTGTAGGAAGAAATAATAGACCAGACAGTAATTTACGTACCAAACAGTTTTTTTCCGACATAGTTAAAATGATTTTTGTTTTTATGGACAATACTTACAATTCAAACTCTGCCAAATGATGTATGTTCTAATCCGTTTCATATTAGTTGTCATTGTAGGTTAATTTTTTTGTTTCATTTTAGTTGTCATTTTTATTTTTCAATGCATTTTTCAATATAAAATGACTTCATTTGCCTCTAATTAAATAAATAAAATATTAAATGGTATGAAATTCGAATAGTCAATCAAATGTATAATGGAATATTTAACTATTTTCTTAATATATGTGAAATATTGTAGAATGACAACTAATATGAAACGGATAGAGTATGATGTTGATGTTGAAAAAATCTAGTAAGTAGGAGAATAAGAATATAGATTATGCTGTGAATATTAATAAGATCCAAAGATTCGAAACTAGAGTTCTTTTAACGTAGGATCTCAAATGTGTATATTTTTTACCTAAATTGATAAATATCAAATATATTTGAAAACATGGTCCGCATATTCTTTTCTTTTCAACATTGGGCCACAAATGACCGGCCCATTAGCCAAGTTCTTGCAAATGCAAGCGAGGGATTCGATCATAGGATGTACAAGTACGCATGCCTCTTGTGGATTTATTACATGTCACTAGGGTAAATGTCACTTGTCATGACCTGTATATTCGTATATCCATTATTTTATTTATAATTAAATTGTAAAGATCCTTACTAGAAAGAAAAAAAAACTATTAAAAACAAATTTGAGATATTTATGATTAGTACCTAATAGTAACACTAACTAATTTTGTTAAATATAAACTAATCATGAAACTTCTTAATCATCTTTACACTTTTAATACTTTAGTTTTTCTCTTGAGTTACTTGTTGGTTTTGTCATCTCAAACCTTCAATTTTAAATTCTCCAGATCATTTCTCCCATTACCAAAACAACAATATTAATTTTTCTAAAATATATTATGTAAAAGGTTATATATGTAAAATAGAAAGATATCAATTCTATGGAAAAAAAAACTCGATCTTCCTCAATGACAACTACTGTCTCTATCTGTCATACAAACAAATAATTAATATAGTATTGTTAATTTTATATTCGAGTCTCTTTGATAGTGATTGCTTTGCATTTTCTTCCTTTATCTGCGTCTTATCACCACATATAACTTTAAATACGAGAAAATTGAAGGAAAAAACTCGTGAATTTTGTTAATTTAAGCTATATAAAAAAAAACAGTGTCGGCCAAAATTATTTAGTTTTGAGGAATAGGATGTTTAAACTTAAAAATAACCTATTCATATTAATTAATGGTTAAGAATTTTATTGGAAGGGTCATGATTACAATATTTCAGAATGATTATAAATCGGTAAACCATGTTAAATAGCAAAAACACTCATTTCATAGCTATGATCAATAGAACTTTATTTATTTTTTTAATCCAAGTTAGTCTTTTTTATAACAATAAATAATATAAAGCAAACAAATAAGAAACGAATAGAGTAAAATAATTAAATGTTTCTGTTTTGTAATTGTTTCAACAAAATTCGATCACAGATAACCGTATAATTATGTGTAATATATTTAAAATTCGGAAATTGGAATTATATATTAAGTTTTGTGAATATAATTGTTAAAAAATGGTAATATTAGTTTTTTTGTTGGAAAATTGGCAAAATTAGTTAGATTTAATATAAGATTATTAAAAGTGTTATTTGGTATTATATTAAAAAAACATTTTTTGTAAAAATATTATATTAAAAATTTAGAAAAACTAAAATGTATATATTAAAAAGATAAATATTCATGAATTTGATTGTATGACTTTGTATAATGAACATGAAAAAGTTGGATTGTACAGTATTTTCATGCTCCATGTTTTTTCGTCGAATTGTTTTATATTTTGCTTTTTATTTGATATAATAACTGTTTAACACACGTTGTTTTTTTCAAATCTGAAAATATACTAAATTAATATCGAAATTTGTGGAAAAGGAAGAGATACTTTCTCTTTTCTCTTTTTTTTCTCCTTGCACGATCGTTCAGACAGAAATTAAACAAAAACTTTTTTGGTCTCTCACAATTTTGTTTTGCCTTTAATACTGACGTCAAAATGCACTATATGCATGAAACCCTCTAAAAACCCTAGATTTTTGACAGTGTTATTGTTGGTTTAATAGTTTCTATTTGAAAAGAAACATCTACTTGATTTAAACCAGAAATTATTCCTCTCAAATACGAAATTATTACTCATTACTATTTGACCAGAAACTTTTATATGGTTTTTCTCGGGTCTTAAATGGATTATAGGAATCGGCCCGAAATTTTCTAGTTAATAAAAATAACTATTACAATTCTATAAATAAAACAACTATTAATTTATCTTTTTGGCTTTTTTTTTATTAATACGGAGACACAATTTATCGGTCCAGTAATCAAGTTTCTACGTATAAACAGTAAATTATTTTTTTGGTTATTACAAAGAAAAAAAAATGTTAACGATTACCAACTTTTGGGAAATAGTTTAACTGAAACGTGATTGCTCTAAACGTTTTTGGACGCTCGTGACTCGTGACCTCTTTACATTGGATGCAAAATCTAATGATTAATGACATAGCACCAATTAAAACTCTCCAAGTGTTAGCATGTTTTTATATACATTTTTATATTTATATTCTCCACCTTATCTTATTATTTTATTTTGCTCGAGTTAAAAATCTTATCTATTTATATGTTACAGCGTTCAAAATTATAAAACGTGTTCTTGTTTTGGCCAGTCGATACCCAGAAAAACAACTTTTATCTCCTAAAACTTTTAAGAAAATTTATTTTCTTTTTTTTTTGTTAAAAAATACTACTATATTTTTGAGTTCATCTATATTTATTATATATAAATGTTTATATTCATATTTGTTTCATTTATAAATGCTTTTATTAGTCATTTATACAGTCTATTTATATATTACAATGAAATGTTTTACTATATAGAGTTCATTTGTATATGTTTTTATTCATCTTTTGATTATATATACATGTATAGATTAAGTGACAAGAGTTTAGCAATTATAAAAGCACAACGTTTTGTGTAATTCATGACGCCATATTTGATTATAAGTTCTACGTAAAACATTTCAAAATTAAAAAATAATATTTTCGGCTGTTATATTAACTCAAATGTTTTTCTTTTATCGATTATTTACTGTATACGATATAGATTTGTATACTAATGAAGATGTATAGATTAGTAAAACATTTATTTGGGTAAGGATCTCGTGTCCACAAAATTTTTATTTTCATTAGCATGTGAGTTTCGACGGTTGCGTTGTTATGTTTTCGTTATCTTGGAATTACTATATGTTTTTATTATAGTATATCCATAAATTATATGAATATATATTTAATTAAATATAGATATGACTAGTATTGAAGAGAAACCGTTGGGTTGAAGCATTATCTGATCATATGCTAAAATCTTGGAGTGATGTAACACGACTTTGGAAGTGTATGTGAATAATTGACAAGCGTTTGGACCCATTTTCGGAGATTCTTTTTTTTGTCAACGGCAGATTAATGACTGGCCCAGTAGTCAAATTCCTACATAATGTAGGCGGGGAGACTCGATCCCTAATTATGTAAATAAGCTGTCTTAAATGGACTTATTGCAAACCACTAGAGTAAGAGTCATTTGCTTAGATTTTTTTTCTTTGGAAAATAACACTTTTATATACATATAATTAATTCTTTTTAGCTCTTATAGATGATGTAAGACACAATTGACCATCAATTTCTTATTATCTATCATTTGAAAGAATTATACTCCTATGAAACAATTCAATTACACGCAATTTGTCAACTATATAAATTATGAACATATGTCATCATTTAGCATATAAAAATCATTATAGTGCTTAACTTGATATCCTAGCATTAACACATTTTTAATAAGAGAAATTGAACTTATATTTTATAGTAATTATGTTTTTGCTTTGCTAATGTAAGCTTCCTTGTAGTATCGGAAGACTTTTATTTTAACTTCATCGAGTGTTGGAGTTTGGGACCGGCTTATCTAAGTCTTTACGCGTGACCCAATTAACTAAATGCGTGTACTAGTTTTGTAACCTATTTTTCTTTTCTTTGTCTCGTGACTTAAATCCATAGGAGGTCAATTGATATTGGATTGTACCCATAGAAAGATTGTAGCCATGTATTCATGCCAAGACTTGATATATATACCCCTTTATATCCCTTTAGAGGTTTTCTTAATTTACGCGGATATTTTAAAAAAGAGATGTTCACACAATATAAAAGTTATCTTAGATCAGCTTATTTCAGAAAATCGTATAATTTCGTGTGATAGAATTTAAACTTTTAAGTTATAAGTCATGTATCGTTAATTCGATTATTAACAGAAAAATATTCACATTTGTTTTAACAATGTACAAAAAATGAAGTTTTTATATAAATTGGAGATTTAAATATTCAACATTCAAAAAAATTACAAAACAATTGTAGTATTTATGTATTATCTGAAATTTTGAACATGATCCATAAATTAGTGTTGTTTTAGGCGTCTTACGTTCACTATCTATAAACATCATGTTCAAGTATGACCCTTAATTATGTATATTATATTTAAAATGTATTACACATATTACCAACGGTTAATATAAGTCGAAAAAACATCAAATGTATACTATTATAGATAGAAAATTACACGTGGATCAATTTCATGCAATAGAGAATCAAATTAGTTTAGGCATAAACATCCATCACTTCATATCATTTACCAAATATGTTATGTATTAAAATATTCCATTTACGACCATATCTACACTTACTTGTCCAAAGACTCTCTAGTTTCACAACACCTGTAATGATATATTTTTTGGCAATCACATATAAACCTAGCAATTAGTATAATGATACATAAAACGTAATTTTCACATACGACTCAATATTAATATAATAAGTATATACACGCATGTGCTACTGCTTCGTGTCTATGCAGACTTGAGTCTAATTTTGAATGTCTTTATAATTATCATTGACTATGATATGTCGTTGGTTATGATTTGTGAATTATATGTATATATAGTTAAATAACAATAATTATGAAAAAATTTACAGAAGAAACAAATGAAGTACATATTATTTGACAAAGATTGGAGTTGGTGGACCTAAAAGCAAAAAAATTGGGCACATGCACAGAGCTCCAATGATTCCCTAAAGACAATCAGACATCTGAGACTCTAATCGAATCCAACCACGTGCCCTCCTTTCATTAGATTAAACCTGAATATTTTTTTATTTTTTTTGTAAATTTTTCCATTAACGAGAAACATATAACTACAAAATAAATAGAGTAAAAAATGGCAAGACAGGAGCAATTTTTGATTTGAGGAAAGCCCAAATCGTGAAATAATTGTTGGAACTTGGAATAATGATTTTAGCCAGACCTCATGCACCAATCACTGAGTGTTAGTTAAGATTTTTTTTATTTTTTTTGTCAACGACAAATTATATTAGGTAACAATTGGCCGGTACAATAACCAAATTTCTACATAATGTAGGCAGGACTCTGGTTGTGTAAATGAGTTACGTTATGTGGACTTACTGCATGTTACTAGGTTAGGAGTCATTTGCGTTTTAGTTAAGTTTATTACAATTGACTTTAATATATTTATTACAAAAAATTTATTTTGTTTTTTTAGTAATGATTGTTTATAAATTTTTTGAAGATATGAAAAAAATATCTGTCTAAATTATAAGATTTTTGGCAAAGTAAATATACCAAATGGTTAATATTCATTTTTTAGTTTTTTTATAAGAATTTGATTTCAAATAAAAGTGTAACTTTGTAAAATAGAGTGTAAAGTTTGCAGTAACAAAAAAGAACTAAAAAATTCTTATGCATTAAAATATATTCTGCTGAGCTATGCCATCAATGCCCAAAGTCAAAGTCTGATCTTATATCTATCTTAAATGTACTTCGACCAAAACAAAAATATATCTAACATGGCTAAAGTTGATTTGGGATCAGAAGAAAAGAATTTTCGCTTTCTCACAAAATCGGATTTGAGCATTGGACCAGTCCTTCAGGATTTCTGATTGTGATAATTCGTTAAAAAGGTTTTCTTTGATTTGCTCATCTTAAAAGTATATTCATTTACTTTTTTGCTTGCTTGTTTCTTCTTCATAAGATTTTGCATAGTTTCAAACCAAAGTATTTTTTTTTGTCAACATTGGGTCACAAATGGTTGGTCCATTAACCAAGTTCTTGCAAATGCAAGCGGTGGGACTCGATCCCAAGATGTGCAAATGCGCCTGCCTCTTGTGGACTTACCACATGCCACTAGACTAAATGCCACTTGCCAAACCAAAGTATTTAATAATCTAATTCCCTTGAACTAGACCGAAATAATTAGTTTTGCATGTATGTCTGGTTGGTTCTTTTGATTAAACATTATAGTTATGATTGAAGACTATTTATATATATATATAACATAATTGTATACTCCCTCTGTTTCATATTAGTTGTCATTTTTATTTTCCAATACAACTTTTAATATAAAATGATTTCATTTGCCCCTAATTAAATAAATAAAATATTAAATGGTTTGAAATTCTAATAGTCAATCAAAACCATAATAGAACATTTCAATATTTTCTTGTGAAATATCGTAGAATGAGAGGATTATTTTTTCACTAATATGCATTGCATCATATTTTTAATGGTGACATATTGACAACACTAAAACAAACTATTCGACTAGCTTCATGAAGTGACATACATCATCATGAAGAAGTGACATACATCTTCAATAAATTGACATGAATCTTTAGGAAGCACCAAAAAGAAACTATAGAAAGCAACCAATAACTTATTGCAGCTCTCGAAATAGTATAATATCCTCAAAAAAGCTAAGGAAGTGTAAAATTTTGGAAGTCCTTATAGCTTCTTGAAGCTTCCAATGCTATTTGTGTGAAGGTATTCACAAGAAAGAATAAGGGTAACATCTACATCATTTTCTTTAGTAATTCAAAATTTTTAAGATTTTATAGGAGAGGTTTGGACTATATTTTAATGGTAATGCAGTCCACAAATAAATTTTCATGTCCATCGAAAATACAAATCGATATCCATATATGGTTAATATCCTAGTCATGTTTCATACCATTCAACTATAACCTCCTATTTAGATTTTAAAAAACTTTTATTAGAAACTGTTAAAAGTAATTTGAAAGAAATGTGCTCAACCGCAAATGGCTATTAGCTATTGGCCGGCGGTAAATCCATTTAAGCCAACTCATTTGTACAATTAGGGATTGAGTTTCTCCACTTATATTATGTAGGAATTTGGCTATTGAACCGACTAATTATGCGTCAACACAATCTGCCGTTGATAAAAAAAAAAAATGTACTCAACCGTTACATATATAGAGAGTGTTATTTCTCATGCTATAATACTGTGCACATGCGAGCCAATTAAAGTTTCTTAAAAAAAAGTTATTATATAGAGAATTATTGTTGAAGGTTGTAGGCAAAGCAAGATAAAATAAACATAACTATAATATATAGCTTATAATTTTTACCCATAACATCTTTTATATTGAGACATACAAGGTATAGTAGAGTTTTTTTATATATATAAAATAATAATATGTTAGTACCTTAAAAATATTTAAATTCGACGAAAAATCGTTAAGGTTTTGTATTTAGGCTCATTTGCGTGCTCTTTCATGTTTCTGTCTGGTTATGACATATGATATTGGAGTCTCATAATAATATAAAAAATCAAAATGGATTGATCTATAATATTCTGAAACAACCATTAATGATTCTTCGAAGGGTCACTGAGGTGAATAATGTATGAATAAATAAATTGGATTGGCTATTATTTATTAAATTCTTTTTTATATGGAGAATCTCGAGGAGTACAGACATTATCATATTACTCTATAAAATTTCTCTTCCTTTATTTAATTATCTTTATGTTATTTAATCACTAACTGTAATAAAAAAAAAAAAAAAATTTGACAACGGCATACTAATAAGGTAAAGATAACAATCACAGAAACTTAGATCACCGATCATGGAGAAATTTCCTGGCCTAGCGAACCAGCGCATCTGCCTTATGATTGATTGCCCTCGGGATGACTGACAATGAGAAAACCGAAAAGGACGAGTTGATCCGCGCAAACACCTTCTGGTAAGGATTGAAAGAAGGCCAGTCGTCAGGGTAGTCAAAAATTTGTATCACGGTCTCACAGCTTGTCGACACCTCAACATCGAAAACTTGAAGTTAATTGTAATAAAAATTAGTTACACAAATCTTCATATATTTTTTAACATTTGATTAAATAACATCGATTTCATCCTATTACGTTAGTATATTGAACCCTTACAAAAATAAATTGTAGATCGATCTTTTTCTTTTCTTTTTAAACAAAATAAACACAGTTTATATTTTATTAAAGTAGTTTGAAACAGTCTTTTATTTATATATATATATATATATATATATATATATATTAGAGTTATAATTACTATGTTTACGTTTGTAAACAATTATTAGTAACATGTTCTGTAAATAAAATAAAATTTGACACTTATTAGTTCATAGAATTTTTATTACAAATTCGTTTGATTTTGGTTTCTGAAAACCCCACAAACTCATATTTAAAGAAACTTTTGCAAATATATAATTTGATTGGTATAATTTGTCAAGGATTAAAAAAGAAAAAGTCAAATATCTGATTTTTCAATAAAATATAAAGGAAAAGCATCTGTCATGTTGAAAAACATCGAATACACCAAAGATCTCTACTCTTTAAACTTTTAAAAATCAATTAAAGTTCAACGAATATATTAGCTTCTCCTAAGTAACATTAAATCTAACACATCAAAATCATTACTATATAAATTTTATTGAATAGTCTATGCCAAGTAATCAACTCTATAGTTCACAAGTCGACTTCAAACAGATTGGAACAACACAATAACTTTTTGGTGTCTCTAAACCGGTCTTATATTGGATTACAAACAACACAAGATTATTATGTCCTTAAACCGGTCTCAATTTGGATGACAAAAAACAACACAAGATTTATTTTATTTTATTAATTATTCTCTCCCTACCACTACTCAAACCTAAGTAATTTATTAACAAAACAAAAAACCTAAAGTAGATAATTAGATATCTTTGGAGTCATAAAACTCTTCGACTTCATCGAGGCTTATCTTTAACTTAGTACCAATCTATGCCTAAGTTTTGTTTACTTTTGATTAGATTTTTCTTTTGGGTTTATTATTCTTGCTTTGTTTATTAATCTTCCACATGGTTATTGGTTAACATGATTGGTTCGATAAAATTTTTTTTTCACTTCATGTTTTTTTAGTTTATTTTAGCAAACTGGACCTATGGATTTATGTAATTTTATTCTAAAAAATATCTTAACTTTTTTCTAATTAATATTAAAATACAACTGACCAGTCCATTAATTTAAGTTTTTATATAATATATGCAATAAGATATAATCCTTGAATGTATAAGTATATATGTCTTTAGTCGATTTACCACCTGCCACGACTAATGGCCACATACATGCATCTTAATTTTTTTCTTTTTTAACAATTGTTAAAAAATTTAGATGGTATTAAAAGCAAAACAAACGAAGCTATTTTGATATGATCTCTCTCTTACTGTATTTTATTTTCTTTTACGTATGAACTTATTTTATTCTCCATCTAGTACAACTAAAATAATTTTTATGTACGTTGTTTCTTCTCTCT
>JAKUCM010009616.1:0-17197 GCA_023374145.1 Lepidium sativum | reverse complement strand
ATAAACTATATGTTGTCACCATAAGTTCTATGTCTGAGGTGTATACTAAATTATTTTTATTTGATAAGTCAAAAGTTCAACTTTTTATATGATGTAACTACTATCTCAATTAATATAACTTACATTTTTTCTCGATTCACAAGCACTCTTCTACAATAGAGCCATTATTAGTAAACCTCCCAGTATATTTCTCATTTAAACTCTCTATAATTTATCCTAATTATTCTCATAATTCTATAGACAAACTATATTAAATAACTCCTATTATATTACACTTGTATCACCCTTTATCATTCATCCAAATTATATATATAATCATATAAACATACCATATTAACTAACCCAAATCATATTACACCTTTAAACCTCCTAATATTCATCTCAATTATCCACATTCGTTTAATACATCGTAATTATTCTTCTCTCAGGTATTATTATATATAAAAAAGAGGTATCTGTGTTTCCAAATGTCTTACACGTTTAATAATTAATTTAACATAATAAATCTATTTGGTAGATTTGCTGACACATAAATATTTATCAAAAATTTCGCGACCTGAAACCTAAGTATTGTCAGATCCAATCCTTCAATATTTCCCTCCATTTCACTATTTTGCATAAGTTATAGGGTAAAATAGAGTAGCAAAATCATATAACAAATTATCCATTTGCTATTAAATTGAGCTAGTATAAAAACTCTTAATCCTTTGTTAATCACTCGACAAAAAGTATACATTTTCTTTTTCTGGATATATGTATAAACAAAGCATCACAAAGCATCACGGATATAGAAAAGTAGTCAACGAAGAAAAAAGTTGTCAGCATCATTGCAAGACATCGTAAGTAACGCTCATGTTCATGTTTGGTAAACTCTTCTCTTCTTGTATCACATTAATAAATGCTTTCTAGTATTGAAGAAAACATATTTCCCCAAAGTTTTTTTTTTTTATAAAATTTATATTTCCCCAAGTTGTTGAAAGAAAGAAAAAGACAAGCTGGACTAAAACTCTGTTTAAATATTTTCCTGGAAGAAAGATTTCATATTTGAAGTGCAAGCCTATACTTATATCAAAAGACATTTGAAAATTCTAGTTTTCATCTAATGAATCCAAAATGTCAAAGCTGTTTTTGGTCTTAATCTTTCAGCCTGTTCTTGTACTTTCTGTAATCATTATCTCTATTTTCTCATCAGAGTTGTTTTTGTTGCAGAGATCATGTCTTTTGTTGCAGAGACTTTGTTGCATGAATTTTTCTTCTGTTTGAGTCTCATGTTTTATATTCATTTAGGCTTGTGGTCCAATATCACCCCGCAAACTTAGAGTGGGTGGATCATCTACACCAAGTTTAAAGCGTAGTGAAGAAAATGCAGAAAACGGTAAAGATTTTGTGAAGATATCCACAAGTTGTAAGGAAATTGGGATGTGTTTGACTTCTACAACTTCTAAAGATACTCTCTCTCGGACATAATGATAATCCATTTCAAAGTGTTTTGTGCGAGCGTGGAAGGTTGGTTTGGTTGTGAGATACACTGAAGAGAGATTGTCATAGTAAAGTTCTGGTGTGTGTGGTAAAGGTACTCCAATCTCTCGAAATAGATGGATAAGCCAAGTGTTCTCAGAAGCAGTATCGGAGAGAGTTTTGTATTCTGCTTCTGTCGAGCTTTTGGATATGGTTGGTTGTTTCTTTGAGAACCAAGAGATGATGTTTGATCCCAAGAAAGTGCAGAAGCCTCTGATTGATTTTCTTGTAATATGGCATCCTTCTCAGTCACTATCACTACAAGCTCTTAATGTGTTGTCAATGTCATTGCTAAAATTGATTCCCATAGAAAGGAGCTTATTCTTTAACACTGCATTTGAATCCAACTCCAATAGAAAGGAGCTTAATTTATCAAACCAAACACATGGAGCTTGCTTCGATCCATAAAGTGCTTTCTTCAATTTCCAAACATGATTAAGCTTTTCTAGATTCACAAATCATGCAGGTTGCTTCATGTACATATTCTCTTGCAAATGACCATGAAGAAATGCATTTTGCACGTCCATTTGTTTAATATCCCAATGATTTATTATGGCAAGATGTAAAATTGACCGAATTGTGGTTGTTCTTACTACAGGGCTATAAGTTTCCAAGTAGTCAATGTCCTCTTCTTGTTTGAAGCCTTTTGCTACAACACGTACTCTGAGTCTTTCTACATTTCCATCGGCATTAAAGTTTGTTCTAAATAACCATTTACTGCCAAGAATATTCATGCTTGATGTTACAGGAACAAGATCAAAAGTTTCTATTTCAATGTAGTTACTGATTTCTTCAATCATAGCCTTAGCTCAACCTTCGTCTTTTAGAGCAGTTGTGACAGTCTTTGGTTCAGGATAAGAGATGTGTTGAGTCAGTAACACATATTTTGGACTGGGTTTGACAAAAATAGCTTTTGATCGTGTAACCATTGGATGAGAAACAGTTGGATTATGTGATGTCTCAGAGATGATTATTGTAGAAGGAATATTGATTTGTTCAGTTTGATCCATTCTGCTTTGTAAAGAGGATGAGTTGTTGCCTATAAAAGCAGGATTTAAGAATGTCGTACACCCAGAACTCACCTCTTTACTTGCAGTAGGTGAATCAAGGTCTTCATGATTTATTTTCTGAGAAGATGCAAGTTCTGTAGTCACTCGAATTGTTGGTTCTTGTGTTAAAATTGCAGGTTTAGTTGCAGGTTTACGTAGGATTGTAGCTGAAGTTAGAGGGATTACAATCCTATGTTCTGAAGGCTGAATTTCTGATTCTTATTCTACAGATGGAGTTGCAGATTCAGGAGCTAAGGAGTCAAGAGATAGCTTCAACCATGTATTCATTAGACGAGTGTTAAGATACCCGTTTTTGGCATCATTCATTGTTTCCATGAATGGAAACCTTGACTCATCAAATATAACATGCCTATTGATGTAACTCTTCTAGTTTCTGGAAGGAGACAATGATATCGTTTTGAATTTGTCATTATAACCCAAAAAGACACACTTTAAGGATTTGGGATCAAACTTGTTTTGACTGTAGTCCCTTAATGTTGGATAGCAGGCACAACCAAATGATCTTAATGTCGTGTAGTTTGGAGGAAAACCATTGAGACGTTCAAAAGGATTCATTTTCTTCTCATTTGTTGATGAAGGCATGAGGTTAATCAAGAATGTGGCTGTGAAAAAGGCCTTAACCCAATACTTATGAGGCATTCGACTTTGGAAGAGCATTGATAGACCCAATTCTACTATGTGTCTATGCTTTCGTTCAACTAATCCATTTTGTTGAGGCGTGTAGGACATGATATTAGTTGTTATATTCCTGATTTTTGAAGTTGTTGCAGGAATTTGTTGCTTACAAATTCACCACCACCATCACATTGAAAAGATTGAATTCTAGTAGTGTACAGATTCTCCACTAGAGCTTGAAAGCCATTTAATATTTGATAGAAATCGGACTTTAACTTTAATGGATATAACCAACAATGTCTGGAGAAGTTTCCAATGAAAACAACATAGAACCGAAAGCCTTGAAGTGAGCTAATTGGAGAAGGTCCCTAGAGATCACAATGGATCATTTCTAAATGTTTAGATGAAATAAAAAAAAGAATTAGAAAATGATATTCTAGAGGTTTTCCCAAGCTGGCAAGCCTCACATAAGGTCTTGTTTCTATTTGTCATAACTATGGACTTTGTTGCAGCTAACTAATGAAGAATTTGAGAGTTGGGATCCCCTAGTCTTCTATGCCACACTTCCTCAGTTGTAGTTTGTTGTCGTGAAGAATAGAAGGTTTGAGCCATCGCTCCATCCAGCATATAGAGTCTATTGTGACTACTTCCCAGTACAAGAACCTTCCTTGTTTCCTTATCATTCACATGCACACTATCACAATCAAACTCAAATGTACATGGATAGTCTTTTGTAAACTTAGACACTAATAAGAGAGATTTAGCTATCTTAGGACATAAAAGAATATCTTTTAGTGGTAGGTTACCTGATGTAGAAGGAAGGCTTGTTGATCATGTATGGGTTATGGGAAGAAAGTTCCCATCTCCCATCATTATTGCATCAGTCCCATTGTAGGGAAATGCTTGTTTCAAATGATAAGCAGAGCTAGTAACATGAGCTAGCTGAGCTGGTAACATGAGTTGTTGCACCAGTATTTGGATGCCATTTTGTTCCTCCACGATCAGTGGCATGTTCCTCATCATTGTAATTGTTGTCAAACTTGTGCCAACACTTGAGAGCATGGTGACTAGTCTTACCACAAATTTGGCAAACAGGGTGATCCTCAGAGTTGTTGTGGTTTGGAGGGTTGCTGGATAAAGAGATTTGTTGATAAAAACCTCTTCTTATGTGGTGTAGTTACCTTTGCCACTAGAGTTAGACATGCCTCATCTTCCACGGTAATAAATGTTGTTAGTGTAAAATATAGCAGGATTCTGAGATAAATCATTTGTGAAGGTCAGATGAGGTGACACATTGGGTTCAATGATGTAGTCTTGAATCCTTGTATCATAGCTAATAAAACAAGGAGCAATGTCTTCGAAATTTGGATTAGGCTGAGAGTCCATCATCCCTTCAATACTTGTCTTGATAGGCTCATATTCTCTTCCTAGACCATGAAGAGCTGAGAAGATCTTCATTTTCTCACTGACAGGACTCCCAATGGAAGTGAGATGACTGCAAACATCTTATATTTCTTTTATGTACTCAGTCATTGTCTTATCTTTCTTAGAGATTGTCTGTAGTTTTCTTTGAAGATCAAAAAGACGGGACGAAGAGATTCTGTTGAAGTGATTTGCAAGAGAGTTCCACACATTTTGAGTTGTTTTAGCCTCAACAACAACATTAAGAACATCTTCAGAGAATGAACCCAAGAACCATGCTTTTACCACTTGATCTAAATGTTCCCATGACTGAAAATCTGGGTTTGGGACTGTCACTATGGTGCGACCATCAGTTGTAGGAACTTGAATAACTTCCACTGGAGTGTTGACACCACCTTTAACATATCCAAGTAAACCTTGACTAGGTAGAAAAGACTCAAATTGAGTTTTCCATATAATGCAGTTTCTCTCGGTAAGTTTGATGGTGACACAATTTGTGATGTTTAGAGAATGTTGATTGTATAGATCTATGATTCTTGAGTCCATGACTCTGATACCATGAAAGAAAGAAGAATAAAAACTACAGCTAAAACTCTGTTTTTAATATTTTCCTTGAAGAAATATTTTACATATGCAGTGCAAGTCTATACTTATATCAAAAGACATTTGAAAACCCAAGTTCTAATCTAATGAATCCAAAATGTCAAAGCTGTTTTTGGTCTTAATCTTCCAGCCTGTTCTTATACTTCCTGTAATCATTATCTCTGTTTTCTCATCAGAGTTGCTTTTGTTGCAGAGATCATGTCTTTTATTGTTGAGACTTTGTTACATGAATTTATTTTTTGTTCGGGCATCACGTTTTGTATTCATTTGGGGTTGATCCAATAGTTGTGTTCTTAAAAATGTTATCTAATATCTATCTTATTATATTTATATGTATTATTTGTTTATGCAAATTCTATGACTATAAGACCACTTGTCATGAAGCCTATAAGAAAAAAGAGAAAGCTAAATGAATCTTTAACATACCAATTGCATGAAGTGCTTCGGTAAAGTACCTTATTAACGTGGTTAAACATCCAATTTTATAGTTAATTTCAACTTCAAATCGACACATTATTCGGCATATATCATATCTTATTAATCTAACTTTTCACATACAACAAACATACCAAGTTGATGATATAAAACTAACTAGTTAAACCCGAAAAACTGAGGTAATATATACTATTTATGATGTTTTGGAAAAAAAATTTGTTTCAAAATGATTGATGATTGATGATTTTGATTTTCAATACTTGGTTAAAATTTTCTTGTTTTAACTAATTGTTTTTCTAATTAATAAGATAAATAGTGTTGAACATGCATATTAGGAGAAATTCAAATGTATTTTAGTTGGTTATATGTGTTGTGTATACACATGAGTAATGCATGATGACGTGGCAAAAATAGAGAAATCTAAGGCTGAAACTCTGAAAGACAGTCACAAGCTTAGTCAAGCAACTGCCGAGAGAAGACATGACAAATAGGGTAACTGGAATTAACTAACCCTACATTGCATTCGATTTTTCTTTTTTTTCAAGATAAACTTGAACTGCCCACAGAGTTTTGTGCCTTGAGAGCATGCGAATCAATAGATTGTCTGGACACCAAGATAAAACACACCTCTAACTAAACACCATCTTCGGTTTTCTTCAAATAAATTATCAGTTTATCATATTTTTTCACTTTAAGATAAGAAATGGTTTAACATCTCAAATAAAATAGAATTGAAAGGTCGGTATGTTTTTAGGCCTCAAATAATGATAGATTCGAAAAGTGGGAGGAAATAGGCAGATTATAGATTGTTTAATGCTACATTATTAGCTTTTATATAAGAATTATATTATAAATTTATTTATGTGGGTAGAAGACTCAGAGGCTTCAATTATAGTTCCTTCTTTTAGGGACGAATGTGTTTGGATCTATAATGTGACTCATCTTTTAGATTTAAGAGCAATATGGGTAGACTACATTTTTTTTTTGTCAACTTACCCTATTGGCTTGTAAATCTCGCTCATACTATTACAGGTAGGGGGTTCGATCTCTGGTACCTTTAAAATTTGTAAAGTGACTACATTATTGGGCCACATGTCATCGGCGTACAAGACTACATTTAGATCTACGAAATAAATCAATCATCATAATTTTATTTCTAAGCTTTATAATTACAAGGAAAAACAGCTCCTATCGTACCCTAACAATTTACTCCCTTTATCCTAAAATAATTGATGTTCTAGGAAATCAATTTTGTGTCAAATTAGAAGATGTTTTCACTTTTCAATGCAAAACTAATTGTATTTTTTATTTATTTTGAGTATTTGTATTTTGCAGATTAATTTCTAATTGGTTGAATGATCACTAAATAGATTAAACTAATATTTTAAAATAAATAATAAATAACTTTTTAACCTATGTGTCAAAATTTTAAACGTTACTTATTTTATGACAGCTGGACAGGGAGTATATTTTAAACCATTGAAAATAAAGAAAGAATTATAATAATAACACGTGAATCAGTGAAGATTTTTAATTATTATTTTATTTATCTTTTTTAATGTAAATTGTAATATAAAATTATTTCATTTTTTCTAATTGAATAAATAAAATATTAAATAGTTTAGAATTTTAATAGTCAAATAAAGGCATAAGAGAACATTTATCAATTTTCTTAATATGTATGAAAAATTTAGAATGAAAACTAAATTGAAACGGAATAAATAATTTTTATGGACACAAAATTCAAAAAATTGAAACACAATTCACTAAGCTCTGATAATAGGTGGATCAGTAGTTAAATGCCAAAGTTCTCTCACATCAGTAGTGATTTGATTCCTTCTAACCTCTGGAAAAATATGGCCGGTGGTTGCCAACTAAGCTAACAAAAAAACACAATTCATTACAAACTGTATAATAGAAATAGTGTTCTAAAAGCCAAATACTTAAACATCAACTGTTATGAATGAAAAGGAGCATTTGTGCCAATCAACCAGAAGTTCATTACTCTTGGGGAACCCATGAGAAACACTTGATCACTTCCCCCGAAGATTTGGATATATGTGTTGTTTAGATGTAGATAGATAATGGTAAGAATATAACATGTAGAAGTGTGTGGATATAACAATTTGGGAAGAGATTGAGAGTGGTGTGATATAATTGGGTAGGTGAGGGACCCTCCTAAACGCAACCACATTTGTCTCTATATCCACCTTCCCATGTCCCTTAGAACATGGAGCAAATTATGCCTACTCCTCTACCTTCCCCCTTTTTGATAATTTTTCCTTATATTCTTTCTATTTTCATTTTTTTGTCAAAATTTTATCTGCCACAAATCGATTCATAGTCAAACTCCTCAAATATTATTTGGAGTGAACACGTTTTTTGGAATCAAATTTAAGTTTAGGTGGGAAAGACAACAAATGTAGTATTCTATCACTTACTATTCTCTTTATGAGTAATTTTGTAAACTAATAATATAACTCATGATTTAAAATAAAATGTAAGATTGTAAATACATTTGTTTTAATATAAAGGGCCAAAGATTGTTTGCCATATTAGTTTTTTTTTTGCTATTTAGATATTATATTGCCTGAACATGGGGCTACGTAATTGGTTACTGAACCCACGATAAATTTATCTGACAACAACGGTGATTGAATACCCGTCTTCACAGTCTTTTTATTTAACTTCACTAATAATTCTAAATATGTACATAATCTTTTTATTTAACTTCTAAATATTTATTAGTCAGTATTAAAATTCAATATATACGATCATCGCCTCACTTGCACTTTCTACAAGTATCTAGATTTATATTAGTATAAGTTTTATTGTTTTGTTAAAAATTATTAGTGTAACTATTTTTCCAAAATAATTAGATCGACAAAATTCAAATCCATATATTTAAAAGTCACTCTCTCTGATATCATGATCATTTTAACCATATACTAACTATGAGACCAAAATGAATTCGTGAATGACCATTAAATTAATTAATTATATCTCCCCAATTATATACATCACTGTAGAGTATAATAAAATGGTAGTATAAAATTATTTGTTGAAAGTGTCCCAAGGCGGCCACTGAATTGCAACATATAAAGCAATTAACTTTGGTGTTTTCTATACGCACAACACAAAACCATTCTTCATCACCCCAAAAAACAATATTTGTTGTTGTTTCCTTATATCGAAGCTATAAGCTTTTTTTGAGTGAAAATGGAGATCGAATCAGTGAGATGTGAGTGTTGTGGGCTAATGGAAGATTGCACACAAGACTACATTAGTGAAGTCAAATCTAACTTCGACAACAAATGGCTCTGTGGTCTCTGTTCTGAAGCCGTGAGAGACGAAGTTAGTCGCCGGAAGATGACCACCGTGGATGAAGCCGTTAGAGCCCACGTGTCATTTTGTGGCAAGTTTAAAGATAATCCGGCGGTTCTTGTCGCCGACGGCATGAGGCAGATGTTACGGCGGAGGTCTGGTAACTTGACGACTTCCTCTACGTCAAAGAAGTTTGGTAGATCTAACACCACCAAGTTGTACTAATGATCTTTTTTAATATTTCGCTAATTAATTAATGTATAATATTCGATGCCTTTTTGTTTATTGCTATGTTTAATTATGTCATAAATGATGGTCGGTTATGCTATAACTAATCAATTAATTTCATACACACTTATCATTTTGTTTCCATCTAGTTCAAACTCTTCATTTACACTTTGATTCCTTTCTTAAGCTATTTCTCCATTTTTGCATGTCATCTTTCTGTTTGATCATCTGGATCATGCTTATTTTCTATGTATCGTTCCAATTTTATCGAATGTCTTTAAACGAGCGATTGTAATATGCTATGCAAGAATGGACTCACCGGATATTGTTACCAAACAGAGTTCTATACCAACGATACCGGCGGAAGATGCCGGCGTCAAAATTAGCATGGAGCTCAAACCTTTTAGACTCATCTTAATGGCTTAATTGCTACATTGGGCTAAAAATGGGCTTTGGATTCATCTAAACTAATTTCTGTAAATCATGATCACAAATGTCACTAAAAACATTAATTAAGGCCCAATAGCCACACTTAATGGACTTCACAAGTTACAAAAAAATTTATAAACATATTCATCAAATGTTTAAGGGGATGTTTTAGTCACACCAACTATTGCCATATGGATACTTATGTTATATCCCCTCCATTTCATATTAGTTGTCATTGTAGGTTAAATTTTTTGTTTCATTTTAGTTATCATTTTCATTTTTCAATGTATTTTTTAATATAAAATAACTTCATTTTCCCCTAATTAAATAAATAAAGTATTAAATGGTTTGAAATTTAATAGTTTATCAAGGGCATAATGGAACATTTAACTCTTTTTTTAATATGTATGAAATATTGTAGAATAACAACTAATATGAAATGGAAAGAGTAATTATTTACAATTAATGGCATTAACATATCTGATCAAATAACTTATATGATTGATATGTGCACTCAAGATATATATTATATAGTGAAAACATTAACATAGTATCTTTTTAAAACAATAACATAATCTTAACACTAATTTATACATACTACTCTCTCGTAAAATTTTTTTGTCCCAGATATCAAAAAAATTTCTTCTATATTGTTTTCTGATGTCGATGACACCAAAAATGGCGGTTTCTGTCAGTGTCAGGAGGTCTTGGCTCTCTACCTTCACTCCTTTTTCTGTTTTGTTGTTTGTTCATGATTCTCTCACCTTTTCCGATTGAAGCTGTGGCTAGCGATGTTTTACTTCAAAGCTCTGTCGAAGACATTTACACCTTTGTCGGCGTCGTCACCACCTTCTTCTCCCGGCGAAGTCAAGTGCTCTTCTCTTTCCGGCGGTTCCAGACCACCGAGATCTCCACCGTTCACCATCGAGGTTAGATTTCAGACAAAATGCTCCACCACTCACACTTCTCAAGTTCGACAGGATTCGATCCTGGGCCACAGAGACTAGATTTGAAGTCACTTTCCTTCGGCGAGGCAGCAACGACCTTGGCGTCACCTGACGGGTCTCATCCTCTTGACAGTGCCACCAAGATTAGAACTAAATAGTATTCTGAAATAGACTTACGAGGACAAGTTCAGTTTCATTATGGACCTTAGCAAGAAATGATTACCATTATTCTGGAAGCCTTTCAACTAGGTTAGACCTAGAATCATCTTCTCTTTTTTGAAACAGAATTGATACACACAAATTTTCTATTGGGGAGAGTTACTTATAAGCTCAATACTGGTGTTTCAACGAGTTTCTTTTGTGTTCGACCGACTTCTATTGTCAACATAATTCGAATTAGTTCAAGATCTGTTTTAGATTCACGAACCCAAATCTAATTTATCCAAAATCTTTAAAGTGTTTGAGTTACTACACCTAAATTATTAATTTTATCGGTTGTTATTGGTTGTGTCAAGCCTTTATGTTTTCTATAAACTTTTTCATTATGTTTGTAATGTTTTATTTTTGATCTGGTGAAAAGAACGGTTAGTGACAAAAAAATAATCTTAACACTAATTTTGAATTGGTAACAAATAATCTTCAAAAATTTGTTCAAATCAAAACATCGTCTCTCTTAAAGTTAATAATTGAGTTTTTCCGTTATATATCGAATATCACAAATTGACATAATAATAATTAGTAATCGGATAAAATGCTCAATTAAGTAAAATTTTCCAGAAATCTATAGCCAAGCAATGAAGAGTGAAATAAAAACAAAACTCAATACATGTGTCAAAGTTGATAATCTAATGGATACAAATAGCTGAATAGAAAAGAGAATGAGTTTGCTTCACATAAAGCAAAATATTCTTTCAAATCTTCTCATCCGAAAAAGACCAAAGCACTTTTGTTGCGTGTCTTTTTCTCAATTAACATTTTTATGTCTCTATCTTCTGTACTTTTGCAATTACTATTATATATCCACCACATTATTTTATATGTTACGTTTATCTCTCTATAGTTGAAAATTTGCACGACTCTGTTTATTTTTGGCAAAACATACAACTATAATTCAACTCAAATCAAAAACATTCATGTGGTTTACCAATAGTTTGAGAGATTTAAGGTGAAATTTAATATAAAAGAGGCCTTTATAATAATAATATACTATAATTAAAAAAATTAAAAAAATTATATGGATAAACCAAAACATACTTAAAAAAGCAAATGACTAATACATAATTTTTCTTCTTTCTGTTTCAATAATTTTTTTCATCAAATTCTCATTAATCTAAATTGCTAACTAGGTCTTTTCTATACAAATGTAGCTAAACTATTTAATCTTTCATGTGACATAGTTAATCGCAAATAAGACTTTATCAACTTTTGTTTTGAAAAACTCCTCAACAAAATTCGATAAGCAATCTATGATTTAGATAACAATCTTCCATTTGTTTCCAGTAGTTCAACACTTTAATGGGTTTATTGCATTCCTCGGGCAAAACATCTTTCGGAACTGTTAGTTCAAAATACATCTCATCCCTTATAACCTCTGAATAATTTTTATGTTTTAAAAATACTTCAAGATTGGTACAAGATGTCTTCAAGCTACAATCACTTGTTGACTTCAGTTTCTCTAAATTAAATAGGAAACCAAAAGTTCGTTCGTACTTTTGAAATTGTTCAAACCTTGTCTTAAGAGAATGAGAACATAATCCATGACTTGGTTGAAATAATTTATTCTAAAGCTTTATTCTGAAGATAAGTTCACAATTTCATCAACTATATCTGATTTTTCACCAGAGATTTTCTTTTTCTTTTGATAACACACTTTTCCTTTGTTGAGAATATAGTTTCAATCTCCATAGACTCTGTTACCACTTTAACATCTGATTTTGCACTCTCAAAGCCACTATATCTATAATTTTGGAAAAAAAAGAAACAAGTCCCTTTAACTGGGAAACTGACTCTTGCTTACAGCGTTGACTGCAAAAAGAACTTTGTACCAAATCACCATAAACAGTAAAAATTCATAATTTTCAATCTCATGTGTTTCACTTGTTGCAAGACACTCAACATCACTTTGGGCTTTTTGATCATCAGTATTTTCTGATATATGAATCAGAGCATTTCTTATTTTTAGATCTTGAAATCTTATTGCCTTGACGCATTCAACATGACTCTCCCACCGAGTTTGCGACAAATGTTTAACTGACAAGCCTCCCTCCATATCTTCCAATATCTTCCATCGCTTAGTCAAATATGCAAATAGGAAATGTATTCGCTAAATTATCCCAACAATGAAATGACTTTTTGAGAAGTGGCACCCATATCAAAATGAGCAAGATTAAAACTATGACAACCACATGGTGTATAAAAGGTACGTGGTTGACGTCAATAAATATCTTTTCTACGCTTTTATGTTTTGTCTTCATATTGGATCCATTATCATATATTTTCCCTCTCACATCACCAATACTTAAATTAAAAGCAACCAACACCTTCAGAATTTCAATAAAAAGCCTTTCACCGGATGTATCATCAACTTTCAAAAATGTAAGAAAAAATTCTTCTATCTTAGCCAAACTTGGTGAAACAGCAACACATCAAAGGATAAGACTCATTTGTTCATGATGACTAATATCAGGAGCACAATCAATAATAACAGAAAATATTTCGCCCCTTGAATCTTTTTTATGAAATGTCCATGACTTAATAAGTTATCCGTTTTATCAACTCATTCTGAATTTTATTACTGAGATAATGATAATGAGATTCACCATATTCAAACCGTCTAAAATATTCTCTCATTATTGGATCCCATTCAGCCATCGTGTCAATAAAACTTAAGAATTTTCCAATTATCATCCACTCTTAGCTTTTTTTTTCCACAAAATGCTTAATTTTGTTTGGCAAAAGTTTTTACCAAGAAAAAAATTCAAAGCATCACATATTTCCAATGAATCTTCTCTTTGTTGAGATCTTCTTGAACAATCTTATCAATTGTTTTGTATTTTTTCAGCCTCAGTTCAAGTTCCATCCACTGGCTCATGCATTTAATATGCTCATGAATAGTCTCATGCTTCTTAAGTCTTTCCAGAATATTTTTCAAATAAGCAAATCCCTTAGATGTGAGATAACTTAGATTTTTTCATGAGCAAACAACTTACAACAAAAACAAAAGACTTTATCTGATGTTTTTGAATAACTAGCCAACTCCTATCTTTTTTCTCTCCATTACTCAAATCTCTCAAATAATACGTGTGTGGGAGAAATGTC
The DNA here is from genome assembly GCA_023374145.1 of Lepidium sativum. NCBI lineage: Eukaryota > Viridiplantae > Streptophyta > Magnoliopsida > Brassicales > Brassicaceae > Lepidium > Lepidium sativum. The sequence goes on along the minus strand of JAKUCM010009616.1, from coordinate 3,288 downwards.
GACCATTAGTCTTATCTCTTAGAAAGTTGAAATCAATTGACTGTCTTGTTGCATGACCTTTTCTAACCATCATAAGTCTTAATGCAGAATCAACTTTTCCCCAATTTCCAGGATCATATATATCAAAAATTTTATCATGCTCTTCAAAATCATATTGTTTCCATCTATATTCACTTGTGTCCCTTCTTCCTCTATATTGAAGTTTTCATCCTCTTATGTTAACATTCTCATGCTCTTCTATGTTAACATTCTCATCTTCTTTTTGGTTGACATTCTCATTCTCCATTTGTTTATTAGACTCATAATTAACCTCCCCAAAATCACTAGAACTTTCAGGTTTTGTAAGAAACTTGATTAGAGATGCTGCTTGTGCTTTCACAAATGTGTCATCTTTTATTTTTTTCTGTATTTTTCTGCGTTCATGATGAATATTTTCTTGAAGACATATTTCTAAAATATATATAAAAGGTATTTAGAAGAATTATAAGAAAGTTAAACAACTTACAATTAAGAATATGAAGTAAAAAATTGGATTAACTAAAAGAACAAACGAAATGAGAAGCTTGTTTGTAGTTTGTTAATGTGTAAATCATAGTAAACCTTAAACAATTATTTATAAGTTTAGGTTTTTTTTTTTTATTAGATTATGAATATTCTTCTCTTTTTTCTTATTCCTTTTGGAATAACAATTTTTTTTTTTTTCCTCTAATTACAAATTACTTTTCAGTTTCTTCTAACAATTTTTTTTTTGGGTTTTTTAACATATACACAAAATATTTTTACAACTAAATTATACTAGAAAAAATTTTATTATTCACCATCAAAACTCGTATCTGACATTGTAAGTAAACTATGCTAACCATTTTGCTACTTTAGATTTTTAGTATTAAAGGACCCTAAAAAATTTATATATTTTGGAAACCCTAAATAAATGTCTTTTTGTTAATAGACACACTATTAGATATACCTTACATTATATAACAAGAAATCTATTTATGGAAATAAAAGTTCATTTAATGGAGTACTACTTTCAGTAATTTGTAACTTATAATTAATTATTAAGCTCATTTAAATCCACCAAAAAAGCTCATCTGTATTTCAATAGTAAGGAAATGGTACTTTGGCTCACAGCACGATATATCATTTGACATACGTAATTACAAAAGAGAAAAATAAATATTAAAAAGGGAAAAAAGTAATTAGATAAGTTTACGAAAAAATGTAATTATATGAGAAAATGTCTATATCTCATAAGTAGAAAAATCAACTTTTTAATTATTCAAAAAAATCAAATTTCTAAAATATGTATTGTTTTCTATTATATATATATATATATATATATATGTGTGTGTGTGATAGAAAAAATACCTATCAATATAGGGGTAGCTTCAAAAATAACCTAACTTGTGGAGTCAAATGCAAATTTGACCTTCAATTTTTCTTTTATTATTTTTTCTATTTTATTCTTCAACCACTATATATTTACAATTATGTCATTTTGTTATTATTTTATTCTTTTTTTTTAAATAACCAACAAAATTAAAAAGACATAAATATTTTGTTAGCATCACTTATTTACAGAAATGTCATCGTCTTTAATATTTTTAACCACCATTAACAACCAAAAGATAACTCTAAATGATTGCTTTCCAACCAATTTTGGATTCTATAATTCCCAATTAACCCACAAAACTTCCTATAATCCTACTCTCTCATCAATTTCATACAAAAAAAAACTCTTTCATTTGTATTTGAATTTTTTAAAATCTTAGATCTTCTTGGTTTCGAGTTGGGTTTCTTTGGTATTAGCTTGACTCAAATTTCTAGGCAATAATTGAAGGTAAACACAAGCTCAATCTAACTCATGACTATTATTTTTATTTTTCGCAGAAAGTAGACTTCATTTGAAGTCTATAAGTCAACAAATAGGTTAGTTTTGCATTTGACCAATATGTTGTAGAATTAAATAAATTCTACAAGTTTCTCTTTGTATAAAAAAATCTGATGTAGACTTCATTTTAAGTCTACCTCAATTCGGGTTAGTTTTGCAATTGACCAAAATATTGACTATCCTCAGTAGACTTGATTTTGAAGTCTACACGATAAGTCTACCGAGAATTGAAAACGTAGACTAACTATGATGTCTACTGAGGTTAGTTTTGCAATTGACTAATTTTGACTTTTTGTACAAAATCTACATGATAAGTCCACATTGTGTAAATGTCAAATGAAGTAGACATCAATATGAATTCTACTTTTATAGAGTAAACTTCATTTGACATCTACACAATGTAGACTTCATTTGACATCTACACAATGTAGACTTATCATGTAGATTTCATACAAAAAAATGTAAGTTAGTCAATTGCAAAACTAACCTTAGTAGACGGTCATAGTAAGTCTACTTTTAAATTCTTGGTAGACTTCAAAATTAAGTCTACCGAGGATAGTCAACATTTTGGTCAATTGCAAAACTAACCCGAATTGAGAGTATACCTAAAATTAAGTCTACTTCTAAAAAGTTAAAGTTTGGTCAAATGCAAAACTAATCACAAAAGTAGGTTGTATGTGTAGTCTACTGTAAGTAGATGTAACATAACGTCTACTACTGTTCATAGACTTTACTTTACATCTACCGTTAGATGTAAAATAAAGTATACTACCAATAGTAGACCGTTATTTGACATCTACATTAGTAGACCTTATTTTACATCTACTGTTAGTAGACTTATAATAAAGTCTACTAACGGTAGTAGACTTTATTTTACGTCTACGTGTAGTAAACTTTATTTTACATCTACTTTTAGTAGACCTTATTATATGTCTACTTTTTCAGTTTTGTTAAAACTTAGTTTACAACATTATATATAATGTTTAAATTTTTTTTGAAAATTTTCCCATGTGTGTTTACTCATTTGCGTGTCTGTATATAAATTTGACGTATTTACGTGTTATATATATGATTTAATAAAATTTTGAATAATTTATGTATGTAGCTCCTTTGTTGTAGACTTTCATTTTACGTCTACGGTTAGTAGATTGTGTTATAATTTTACTCGTGGTAGACTTAAAATAAAATCTACAACGACGATTATGTAATGGATATGAGCTAAGGAAAGAGAAACTGAGTAGTTAGCTTATTGAGTCGACTTTACAAATTACAAATTGAGTAGTTAACTTATTCAAAGTAGACTTAATTTAAATACACAATGTATACTTCATATGAAGTCTACTTTGACGATTTCATCAAAGTTGAATTTATTGTATATGCCTCTATATAAGTTATAC
>JAKUCM010009615.1:0-11455 GCA_023374145.1 Lepidium sativum | reverse complement strand
AGTATTCTAGTCTTGGGCTTGGGCTTGGGCTTGGGTCTAAAACTTAAAATTAATTTCCGCACGCGTTTAATATTTTGGGGAAAATTTGTAAACTACAACTTAAAATTAATTTTGGTTTAGTTCAATTAAATTGATTGGTCGAATTGGTTTGGTTAAGTGAAGAAGATATTTTCTTCTCCCTTCAACAAAAAACCGAGACCGAGTCTTCAGGGAGTCGAATCGAGTCTCCTATATTCGAGGGAAGACCGAGTCTTGATGTTCATCGACGCCTAAGACCGAGTCTTCGGTAATTTGAATTCAAACCCCTAAAATCACGGAAACAACATGACCGAGTCCTCCTAAGATCGTGGTAACAACTCCACCTTCTCCTCAATGCCTTTGACTCATGATTTTAGGAACATGACTTCAACAAGAAGTCTCCTACCTCTATTAATACAAGACTCATTCACTCTTTTTGGGTTACGATTTTCGTGTCCCAAACTACATAAGCACTCAATCAAAAGTTCAATTCTCTTCAATCAAGTAAGTATCCAGAGTACATAGAGTTTTTGTTCGTTGGTATTGGTTTCAAGTGTTATCTTGGGATTCGATTATCACTGAAAACTGTTACACTGCGGGTGATAATTCAAGTTAAGAAAAGAAATTGTTGAATCTCGACTCCAATTGTTTTGTGTGATAACACACTGTTCACAATTCATTCATAGTTGATCCGCAATTCCTTTTTTGGGTTCTAAACCAACAGCCAACGTAATTCTGCTCAAACTCTCCTTGTTGAACAAAAGATAGGGAACTCTTCTAAACTCCACTATGACCTGAGCCTTGGTGAGAGGCGGTTTATGAGGTGTAAAGCCTGGAGATCACTGAGTTACAAACATCTCATGTTTAGCAATATTTCAAAGGTTTTTGCTCAGTAAGATAGTACGAGTCTTCAGGTTTTTGACTCTCAATAAGAAAACACCATCCCCTAGCTTGTGAAAACAGATTCTGGGACCTGATCTTGCTCATAGAGAGTTAACTATTCCTATAATTCTGCCCATGTCTGGAGGTGGACCATGGAACTGAGCATAAAGAAATTCCTGATATTCTTTTTTGGCAGCTGCAATGTTTTCATCAGGAATGAGAATAAACGGTGCACCTGATACATGAACTAATGGTAAACCCATCTTTTCAAGAGCCAAAGGCTTTACAATACTTGCAAAGGAAGGCTTTTGAAGAGGCGGGGCCGAGACTTGATGTCCTGAAGCTTTCAGAGGCAGAAGCTAATTGAGCGTCACTATGAACCGGAGCCAGGGAGGGAGGATAAGATGAGTCCATAACCCCTTGCACACCGGAAGATACTCAGCAAGCTCTAACAAATGAGGCACATAGAGAGAGGATTTTGTCGCATAATCAAGGGAGACTCTGAGAGAAATCGCCGAGCTTGCAGCAAGGACTGGAGGAGCTCAAGCAACTCTCTCTAAAGGTAAAACTTAGCTCGACACAGGAGGAGACTAGACCACATCATCCTCCACCGGAGGAGCCGACGGAGTCGTAATAGTTTCGATTTTGGGCTTCTTAGCTCTGAACGAGAATTTTTTGGTGGTTAAGAGCATCTTGTGGGGTATCTTCATAGCCTTGTAGCAATCAACATTTATGGTTTTAATAATTATCATGTAGTCCGTACTCCTAATTACCCAAAAATTTTACCCCTACTAAATACACATAATAATTTTTCTCAAAGCAATCGGAGTATATCATCATAGATATTTAAATAAGTGTCTTTAAAAGCGGTGTAATTGCAAATGGCTTTTAGCCTAGTGGCAGACGATAAGTCCACATAAGACAGCTCATTTGCACAATTAGGGATCGAGTCCCTCCGCCTACATTATGTAGGAATTTGACTATTGGGCCAGCCAATTGTGGCCCAACATAATTTGCCGTTGACAAAAAAAAAAACGGTGTAAGTTACGATGATGATTACTTTTCAACATTACAAAACAAAATGAAGTCCGATATGATGTGAATAATAATATTTCGGAAGTTTCATGGAAAATCTCTAAATATCAAGATATATTTAGTTGAAGAAAATTCGGACATACACTGTCTTGACCAATTAAATATACTAGTTAGTCTTAACTTGATAAATCAATCCACTAACAAAAAGCTTCGATGCCACCTACTAATATCCAGATAAAACACAGTCTCATATACTATTGATTCCAATGATTTAAACTTTAGTACACTACTTGTTAAAAATAAAGCAGCTGCTTTAATATTGGGGATGCTTTTTTGTCTAACAAAGACACATAATAATTAGTGTAATAAGAGAATAATATACACACACGTAAAAGGAAATGGAACTGTTCCAAGTCATAAAAGATAGACAACATTGTATAGTCCAATTTTGATGTCTCTCAACTAGAGCTACTTTCACTTCTCATTTTCTTCCTGTCTTCATTTAAAGCCATGTGACCTCCAAAAACATTCCTCCTACGAACACATATCCTCTTATAATTAAGCTGGTTTACGAACCAACGGCTTGGGATTCTTCTTCTTCATCTTCATAGGTTGGTCGGAGAGGATTCGACCGGAAACGTCGTCACTGTGTGACAAAAATCTCAGATCTGGAGTCGCCTTTGTTATCGCACGGGCCCACCTTTTAAGTCAATGTATTATGTACGTTTAACATGGTTCAAGTTCCACTAAGAGATAAACTTCATTGTAACTTTAAAAAATCAATCTTATTATTGTAATATATATATAATATATATATTTTAATGGAAGAGTTTGAATTGAAACTCAAAAGAGAGCCGACTATAAGCTAAAACAAGTAAAGCTACTGCTTTAGGCACACAAAAAAAATATTGTAAGGGCATCAAAACTGAAAAATGTGTTCGTAATGTAGCGGTTGTATATCCACTTTAACGTCCAAGGTGTCTTCTTTGATTAGGCACAATTTTATATTAGGTCGGGCCTGCCCAAACCAACTTCCTACAGGTCATATCCAGTGCAAATTTAAATATTAGGTGGTCAAACAGTAATGATTAGCAATTTCATATTTAAGAAAAATTGATATCTGCTCTAAATCAATAAAATAACTTTTCTTTCAAATGGAAACCATTAAACTAATATTAGTTTTTTGATTATGTAACTAAAAAGTCTCGTTCCCCATCTCAAGTTTTTTTTTCTTCGTCAAGTTAATATACAGAGATTTCTAGTAATCAACTTCGACTCCTATAAAGTTATATTCTATCAACAATTGTATCAATTATTTTTATTTTAAATTTAAGATAATAAGATTATATGATTTTGTGAAGTCGAATGATAGATTAAGCTATATGATTCGGATAGGGCTATCAAATTTGGATAGAGAATGTTCCGACATGATTGGTTGTGTTCGGACTAGGACGCGGAAAGTTTGGGACATACTGACTGACTTTCAGACAAGGATCAATATTCTGACAGAGTTGGTCATATACTGAGAGTGACACTATACGTTAGGATCTTATTGATTACTGTATTCGTTCCTGATTGTTGTTTGGGTTGAATCGAGTGAATTCGAGTAACCAAGGTTACATATCTTGTCGAACTCTTTTCATGTTCTGATTTGTTATCTGACTTGATTAATTGAGTGTTTGATTGCGATTTCTATATTGGTCTAGTGGGACGGAATGACCGAACCACTAAGCACTATTTGCACTTATGCAATCTGCGTAATTGCAGGTAATGAGGACCCAAACAGCTGTGAAAGTGGCTAAGGAAAATGGGATCAAGGCGGGACTCAAGGAGGGATGAAATAAGACTAGGAAACTTGAGATTAGTACATTGTTTAGCTTTGTTTAACATTGTCTTAGCATCAAAATTCATTGTACTAGAACCTATTGCTTAAGTTTATGCATTATTTGATCTTAATAAAGACGTTTTCACTTGGATTCTGACTAAGTTTAAATGAGACAAAAATCTGACTAAGTTTATGGCCTCCCCACAACAAAACTTAACTAATCCAGATATATGCTAGTCGAGTTAGGGTCTCTCACAAGTTGGTATCAGAGTGTGGTCGGTTATAGGGCTGTATATTAATGCATATTCTGGGTTATATGAATGAATTCATTCATATAACCCATAGTACCACCGAAGAGGCATGCAATGATGCTGAAAGAATACTCGATAGGTACGGATTCATCAAACCATAGTACTGCCCACCCAATTACTTGTAAGTTATGTCACTGGCAAGTTATGTTATGTTGCGTGTTTTAGGTTTCTTAGCGATCTAGATGAATGTGTAGGAACCTTTGAAATGGATGGTCTAGCAACCCATGTACTGTTAGATTATAGGGCGACACATTGTTTTGTGCACCCTCAGATGGTTTACTTAGAAAGGTTTTAGAAAGAGCCTAGGGAAAGCAACAGAGTGGTCCGAGCCGCTAGCAGACAATCAATGGATATTCTTGGGAACATTTGGAACGTACATGTGTTGATTAAAGGAGCATGACAGTCGATCTTATGATCTGCCAAGTGAAGTCTTAAGACGTGATATTGGGAAAGGAATAGCTCGGAAGGCATAAGGCACACTTAGACTACCATCATGGTCGAGTGATATTTGAGAATGGTGGGAAGATGCTGGTGTATCAAGGGATCCAACCCACCTCAAAAAGTTTAATCATCTCGGCTATCCAAGCAGAACAAATGCTCGAGCAAGGATGTGAGTCTTACTTGGCTACAATCACTATTTTAAGAGTTGGACCAGACACATAACTAAAGAACATTCGTGATGGTGAATGAGTCCAAGGATGTGTTCACAACAGTGACATGTTTACCACCAGCTTGGTCTGATCTATTCACGATCTAGTTAGAACCTTGAACATCCCCAATTGCTAGGGTACCTTACCGAATGGGTCTTGCCGAGATGGTTGAGCTAAAGAAGCAGCTTAGCGAGTTGATGGATAAGGGTTTCATAAGATCGAGTAGTTTACCATGGAGTGCACTAGTGCTATTCGTGAAAAAGAAAGATGGCACATTTAGGTTGTGCATAGATTACCACGGCCTGAACAGAGTGACGATAAAGAACATGTACCCTCTTTCGCAGATTGATGAGTTGTTGGATCAACTCTGAGGTTCTACTTGGTTCTCAAAGATTAACTTTTTTTGCGGGTTATCATCAAACACCAATCACCGAGTCAGACATTTGGAAAATACCCTTTCGGACAGAGTACATACTCTACGAGTTCATGATCATACCTTTCGGGCTCACTAATGCACCAACAACCTTCTTGAAGCTGGTGAACGATGTGTTCAGAGAAATCTTGGACGAATTCATGATCATCTTCATAGATGACATTTTGGTTTACTCTAAGGATCCGGAAGAGCATTAGACCCACTTAAGGACGGTCATGAGTAAATTGAGGAAACACAAGTTGTTTGCCAAGCTAAGCAAGTGCAACTTTTGGCGAAGGGAAATCGGGTTCTTGGGTCATTTGGTCTCGGATAAGGGAATATCCATGGATCAAGAAAAGATTAAGGCAATTGCAGAATGGTCTAGACCCTTGAACGAAGTCGAGGTAAGGAGTTTTCTCAGCCTGGAAAAATACTATCAAAGGTTTGTTAAGGGCTTTGCAAGCATGACACAACCGATGACCCGACTTACTAGGAACAACGTGTCGTTCTAATGTACCACAAAATGCAAAAGGAGTTTCTAAAAGTTAAGGGTATGCTGATGAGTACTCCAGTTATGATATTGCATGAACCGAATGAGCCTTATGTGGCGTACATGAACCCATCACTGAAGGGACTTGGTTGCGTATTGATTCAACATTGGAAGGTGATTGCTTATGCATCACGATAGATAAGGAAACATGAAGTGAATTACCTCATTCATGGCTTGAAATTGGCTGCAATGGTTTTTCTCTTGATTTAGTAATCCTACCTATACGGTGGGAAGGTCCAAGTATTCACAGACCATAAGAGTTTGAAGTATATTTTCACTTAGCCATAGCTGAATCTGAGACAAAGAAGATTGATGAAATTGATCGTGGAATATAACTTGGACATAAAGTACCATCCAGGTAAAGCTAACTTGGTCGCAGACGCTCTAAGTAGGAAGAAAGTGGACGTGGACTCAGAGAAGGAAATGGAAGGACTGACCATTATAATTGGAACGTTGAGTCTATTTGCCTTAATTGTGGAAGAAGAACCCTTGGATATGGGTACAATAGATCAAGCGGATGGCTCCGGAACAAGACGAGAATCTAAACGAGGCTGTAAATAATGGCAACATTGAGTACTAGACTTAGAATAATGGGACTATCTTGGATAATGGCTGATCAGGAATTGCGGTAAGAGATCCTCAAGGAAACACATCAATCGAAGTTTTCCATTCATCAAGGGTCAACTAGGATTATCTGGATCTGAAAAAGTACTATCATTCAGTCAGGATGAAATAGGATGTGGCTAAGTGGGTGTACGAGTGCACGGATTTCAAATTGGTTACGGAGGAGCACCATGTTCTGAGTGGATTGTTACAAAGTCTACCTATCTCGAAGTGTTAGTGGGATATGATTACCATAGACTTCATCACAGTGTTGCCAACTCATGATAAGAGAGATGCAATTTGGATAATTGTAGACTGTCTAACCAAGTCTGCGCATTTCATTACGGTGAATATAACGAAAAAGGCTAAGAAGTTAGCCGAGGTCTACGTGAAAGAGATAGTTTGGTTGCATGGAGCACCCGCAATCATTGTTTCGGCAAGGTTGCGTAGAAGTTGGAACTGCCAATTGAACTGGAATCGTTCCACAATGTTTTCCATGTGTCCATGCTAAGGAATTGTTTGGGGAATGGGGAACGAGTGGTAAGTGAACCCCCAAAAGGTTTAAAGGAGAACTTAACTGTCGAAAGAAGGCTAATGCGGATCCTAAACAAGAAGGTAAAGGCAGACCGTATAAAAAGACTCAAATGGTTCAGGTTGAGTGGGACTGTGAAGGGGAATTTGAGATCACGTGGGAAACAAAAATCATGATGAAAGAATGCTTCCTAAGCTATTTGGGAAATAGAAGGCCAGACCGTTTGAGCCTTAGATTCGAAGAAGAATCTTCAAAAGTAGAGGATATTTGTAACACCCACCCCTTGCAGACTGTCCGGGTGGTTCCGGATAGGGTCGATGAAAGGCAGGGAAATCAATCCAGGGAGGTTGAATCACTAGAAAAAAAGTTGGGGAAAACTGAAAGTTGGGAAAATGACTAAGTTCCCAAAATTTGGGCAAGGAATGGAACTTCGGACATGGCTGTAGGATTCAGACAGGGAACATTCCGATAAGTTTTATCGTGTTTGGCACGAGACGCATAAATTTTTGGACGGACTGACTGACATTCGAACGAAGGTTAGAATTCCAACAAAGTTGGTCGGTAGACTGAGAGTGACACTATATGTGCGAACAGATTGGGTCGAAGGCTGGCTAGGCCGTTCGAGGGTTGGTACGGACATACTATACCATGTCAGGATCTGGTTTGTTTAAGTTGACCCGGTTCAACCCAAAAGGAACTAAGGTTATGGTTTTCGTGAAGAATCCTTATAAGTAGAGGATTAAGCCGCCGTTGTCAACACAATTTTGCTAAAAGCTCTAAGGAAAAATATAGTGAAACGACTAAGGCATCAAGGGCGATTGTGTGATTGGATTTCAGAGAGAAAGGGACCGTTGTGATCAAGGATCCACAATGATCAACCACATCAAGAAGTGTTCATGATTGTGGGTTGATATGTATTTTGTGGATTATGGATAGATCGGTAAAGTATCAAACGAATTAGGATTGCTTGTTTGTCTGTACATCCTTATCCGATTGATTATTGTATTTGTCCTGATTAATTGAGTGTTTGATTGTGATTTTTATTGGGTTATTTGTGCTTATGTAATATGTGTGATTGCAGGTAACGATAACTCAAACAGTCGTGAAAGTGGCTAAGGAACGCAAGACCAAGGCGGGACGGAAGGAGAGATGGAATAAGACTGGAAAACTTGGGATTAGTTCATTGTTTAGTTTTGTTTAGCATTGTCTTAACATTGAAATTCATTATACTAGAACCTCTTACTTAAGTTTATGCATTATTTGAGTTCAATAAAGACGCTTTTACTCGAATTCTAACTAAGTATAAACGGGACAAAAATCTGACTAAGTGTCTATCCTGCCCACAACCAGACTTAATTAATCTGGAGATAGGTCAGTCGAGTTAGGTCTCACACAAAGCCTAGAATAGTAAATGCCAAGCAAAATGTTGATATTTTGGCATCAAACTGAGCTTCCACGCATCACATTGAGTATGGAGAACTATGTAGGGGTGGCTGATTAGTTTGGACACTAGGATCTAATTGAGTTGCTAACCAATAACCCGAACAAACATCATAGTGGCCATCTTTTGTAAGACTCTAGAGATATAAATCTGAATCAGATTATCTGATGATGGAACTGATGACAAGATTTTTTTTTTGAATTAAACCATAATCCGTACTGTGAATGTGAATGTGCTGCTGCAGTGCCAAATAATCCCATAAACGTGTAACTCGATCAATAAAATATGCCACAGAAAGATGAGGGTTGACCTGCGGTTATAGAAGTGGAGGACGTGGTGGGTGTAGTTGGCAACCAACAATCACTGCCTAGTTTAACAGCGTAACCATCACCAATCTGATTTTGAATACCATATTTTAGTAGAGTCGTTCCAAATAGAAGAGAGTTCAATCCAAATGAGGCTTGATTACCTTTTGTTGCATGTAGAGTCATTCCAAATAAGAGAGAGTTCAATCCAAATGAGGTTTGATTACCCTTTGCTTGATTAAATACTTCAATATCTCTAAAACCTAGACCACCTTCTCTTTTCGGCCGCGATAGCTTCTTCCAAGGGACATAATGTAAAGGCTTATTCTCTATAGATCCTCCCCACCAGAATCGTGACATCTAACTGGTTATACAAGTTCTAATTTCCTTAGGTAGTCGAAACTATTCATGGAGTAAACATGTAAAGCATAAGATATTGATTTGAGCAAAACTTCAGCGTGATTAAAAATTTGATGTGCCAACCCTTCATATGTTGCTTCACTTTGTTGATGATATACTGAAACTCCTTTGTTTTATTCCTGCCAAATTGTTCGGGTAATCCCAGATACATTCCACCACCAGACATGTTCGAAATTTGTATAAAAAATCATGATGCGAGATCGATTTGGAGTAGACCCGACTTCCAAAAGTGATTGATGACTTATCCAAAATGATATGCTGGCCTGATGCTGCCTCATATTCATCAAATATTTGTCTCAAATAAATACGGTTCTCGATATCAGCCAGAAGATAGAAGAAATAGTCATTTGCGAAGAACAAATGTGATAAAGAAGGCCCTCGTCTAGATATGTGGATCCATTTCATTCGTCCATCTATTTCTGCTTTAGTAACAAGTGAACTTAAAGACATCAGAACACAATATAAAAGGATAAGGAGACAAATGATGGCCTTGTCTTAAACCACTTTGTGGTTGAAAACAGCGATAGGGACTGTCATTTACCGAGATCGAAAATGAAACACTGCTCACACATTCCATAACCAGGCTAACCCACTTTGTAGAGCATGGTTTGCGTACTCGTAGCGAATGTAATATCTTATGTGAGATCAATACATTGTCACCAATATTGCGCCCGGAAACAAAAGCTGCCTGTTGTTCATGAAACACATCTGGGAGAATAGTTTTTAATCGACACACCAGTACTTTGGAAATTACCTTATAAACTACATTCGAAACAGAAGCACCAACCTGAGGATTGTCCTCTGCTTTTCGTTTGCGTGCAGTCTAAGTTAAGGCATCATTATTATTAGCAATGGAATTGGGAAGATGTGACGATTCAGGGCCATTATCACATTCATCAACCGGAGAGACGTCAGGAAGGCTTGAATCATAATCGTCGTCCTCCTTAGGGTCTTCATTATCATCATCCAACAGTGATCCAGGGCGAGCCAGAGGACATTCCGTTGCATCGTGAAACAATAGACCACAAGAGACGCAAAAATTACGCACGCGTTCATAGCGCAGAGTAAAAGTGAGGATCTTGTGTCCGACGAAAAATTGCCTCTTGAAGAGTAATGGTTTAGCAACATCCCAGAGGAGGCGGATACGAACGAAGTCAATCAGAATTGTATTCGCCGTGATATAACGCAAAGGAATTCCGCATAACTGGATCCAAAAGGGGATGAAATGCTTCTCAACATCAACATTAGAACTCCATTTTTGAACCATCTGCATCCAGTTATTGAAGGACCAAGGGCCCTATGATGCAACTAGTGACTGTGTCACCGTGACCCCATAGACGATGTGATTATGAAGAATGATCTAGATAGTGATTTGGTATAACGATTTTGATTCCTCTCCATTACATATAATACATTTTGAAAAGATTTTAGAGTATGAAATTTTAGCTATTGATCGAGTATTATCGATCTAGTTATTGACAAAAAAGAGATGCAAAAATTATTATGAACAAAGAAATGTAAAATTTCTGAATGCAAAGTCAAGATTTTCAGAACGCGTATTAGCTCTTGACAATGGTTTCCAGCTGAAAAATGATGGGAGTAGTTAGAGTAATTAATTTAGAAATGAAAAAAGAGAAGCCTAAGAAGTCTTAAGCACAGCTCAGAAGGATCCACTAATTTAATTACAAACATGAGAAGGGCCCGACCAAACAATTAAAGATTCATTTTGCAGACAACATTTAATTAGAGAATAAAAGGAACCAACATGACAGGTCTTCTTATGCATAACTCACGAACTCTTTCGACCTGTAATTCTATTTAATTAACATCTTAATGTCTTCTAGCTAACATTACGAACATTGTCAATCTTTCTCATATGCTTTTTGCTGGATCCTGACATTACTTTCAACTTAATTCAGAATTCCAATCTACCCCAAATACTTTTTGGTAGATCATGTTAATCAACAATATTATTGTTTTTTTCTTTATAATTATATATACATAGTAGATAGTATATTTTGTCACAGTTAAATTTCCATTTTAACAATATTGTCCATCGAGATTTAACTTGAGAGAATCACATGTTCCTGCAAATTGTGGATCAATCTAATCGTTGATAAGTAGCTAGTATTTTTGTGCAAGATAGAGTTATACTAGACATAGTAAAATCTTGTTTATTTTCATAGCAGACTTAATTTCTACATCGGTTTGATTTATTAATTCGGTATATCCAAACCGGACCAACCCAAAAAAAAATGCTTCATTAACAAAATGAATCATCTACCATAGAATATAGACAATACGAATGGTAGTTTATGTGCCATCTTTCTTCCTCTCATGTGGCTTTCATTGTTGAAATTACTGTACCAAACAAGTCCTTTGCCAATTTTGTGCGGACCAGATAAATTTCGGTTTTTCGCCAGTGTTTTGCGCTTAACCGGTTAAGAATTCCAGCAAGAAGGTGGTATGGC